>PNEQ01032649.1:0-13847 GCA_003012365.1 Medauroidea extradentata
AGAGGGGAAAGGAGGGGGAAGTGCAATGATGGTTCAAGGTCATGTGATGTAGGAAGAGAAGCTGGGACAGGTTCTGACAGGTGCAGCAGCTCTGGTGAGGAAGAGGGGAAAGGAGGGGGAAGTGAGTTGGGACCGGTTCAAACAGGTACAGCAGCTCTGGTGACGGAGAGGGGAAAGGAGGGGGAAGTGCAGTGCAATGACAGTTCAAGGTCATGTGATTCAGGAAGAGATGCTGGGACAGGTTCTGACAGGTGCAGCAGTAATGATTGGGGAAGAAGGTAAAGGGGTGGGAAGTGAGCTGGGACAGGTTCAAACACGTGCAGCAGCTCTGCTGTGAAGAAGGAGAAAGGAGGGGAAGTGCAATGACCGTTCAAGGTCATGTGATGCAGGAAGAGAAGCTGGGACAAGTTCTGACAGGTGCAGCAGTAATTTTGGTGAAGAGGGGAAAGGAGGGGAGAGGGGATGGTACTGTAGATAACTGCTTGGTTATACAAAACTATAGTCAGTTCCTTGCTGGATGCCGAAGAGGTCGGATGCTGTCCATCATGTCTGGGAGATGTGCAAGTAAGTGTCATAATTATTTACTGAATTTATCGGTTAAATCGATCGGTATAGATTCGAGAATGTAGGATAATTGATCGGTTGAATCGAAAATTATTAATTGTTTGAATTGATCGGTTAAATCGATCGGGTATTGTTAAATAATAAATAATTTAGATTGATTTTCCCTTTTTAGTTATTAAAATATAGGGGTTATGATGATCGGGTATGGGGAAGAAGAAATTAAAAAATAAATAATATGGATAGATTTTACATTTTTAGCTATTAAAAATATTAGGGGTTATGTATACATGTATACTGCATATCATGTGAACCTTACGAATGTCGAGCCGAAGGTTGCCGAGCATGGCCGAAGATTGCCGAAGGTTAACGTGCTTTGCCGAGTATACCCGATGTATTTTTTTAACTAAATAATTGTTATATAAAATATTTTAAAATATTTTATTTTTATTAAATATTTATTTTATTAGAAAGATTTTATTTTTATTAAATTAATTTTTTAATGCATGTGGGGTTAGGATGGAATGTGAAATCAAAAATTTTTTGGAAGACTCGGAAGAAACCTCCAAGATGGCGATGGAAAACAAGATGGCAGAATTTTTTAAGGTTTTTTTTAATTTTTTTTTAAATTTTTTCGAAATTGACGTCATTCAAGATGGCGGTCGGAAACAGAATGGCGGCCGGAAACAAGATTGCGTCGGGGTGTCGGGTTACAGGGGTCAAAGGTCAAGGTCATGGGGGTCAAAGGTCAAGGTCATCCTCACACCCTCAGCCGCCAGCCGCTTGTCCCCGGACGAACCAAATCATACTACTGATACCCATGTTTGTTTACAATTAACATTATTAAATATATTAAAAAAAGAATTATCATAGACATAAATCACATAATTCTGAGTATCACAATTTGCGATTTAAATAGTTTAAGTCTAAATTAAAAAAACATGATATCAAGTCGCTTCATAAACAATACGTACAGTCAATAGAACACGAGTGTAACAGCAACGCTGCTATAAATTTGTTTTATTGTGTCAATAGTAAGCGAGTTATGCCTCACAGGCTTACCACAATGCAATTAAATGAGGTTAAAATGGGTATGAAGATATTTCTCAGGGATTTGCTGTCTATTTCGAGAGTGTCTATACAGTTAATGGAGGCACATGTAAAGTCCCAGGCTGCTGCAAACGATAGCCAGCATGTGTACAATCAGAATGTACTTTGTATTAATAATATTACCTTTCAGGATGTTGAATGTGCGATAATGTAGTGAAACCAAAGAAATCAACAGGTCCTGATTTGTTACCACCATACCTGATAAAAGGTTGTAGGGACATTATCAAATACCCCTTATTACACATTTTTATCCTTTCACTGAAATTTAAAGTATTTCCATCTCTATAGAAAATTGCCAAGGTAACTTTAATACAAAAGAGTTCGCCGAAACATCTATTGGATAATTAAAGGCATATTTCAATCATAAGCTAGCCAGCTAAAGTATTTGAACAACTCTTGTGTAAATATATTTCCTCACATTTGAAAACAAAAATAGCAGATGCCCAGCATGGTTTTTTTCCGCGGAGGTCTACGTTAACCAATTTGTTAGAGTTTACTCACGATGCTAATAGGGTACTAGATCACAAAGATCATGTAGATTGTGTATATACAGACAATGAAAAAGCGTTTGACAGAGTGAATCATAATATACTACTGGGAAAAATGTATGCTGCTGGCTTCTCTTCGCCATTAGTAAGCTTTTCTACGGGATATCTGACAGGAAGGGAACAGTATGTAGAATATGACCCCAATGTGTCTTTAAATTATAAAAACTCCTCCGGAGTCCCACAAGGATCCAATTTAGGTCCACTCTTATTCCTGCTCTTTATCAATGGCATAGTATGTCGAGTACATGTATCTACTGTACTATAATTCGCAGACGACCTGAAGATCTGTAAGGCTATCCACTGACATGTGTACAACTTCAAAATGATCTTAATAGACTAATGGATTGGAGCAATGCTAATTTAATTATTAAGTACAATACTAGCAAATGTTTCTGTGTCAGATTCTCAAGAAGGTACGATATAATACATTTTCAGTACAATATGAATGGTGTAAATCCAAGCAAACAAAGTAGAGCAAAGCATCACGGAGTAATGATCACTAGCAAGCTTACCATTAACCCTCATATAGAGTCTACAGTCAAAAAAATTATTGTGGTTTGTAATTAGAACCACAAGTAACTTTAGTGACACAAGGGATATTGCATATTTATTCATAGCACTAGTTAGGTCAAAATTAATATATGCTTCTCCTGTATGGCACCCAAATTCAAAGAAATGTATTGGTATGCTGGAAGAAATTCAGAAAATATTTATCAGATATTTATTTTTCAGGTACACTGGTATTTATCGCTTGGAGATAGGATATGAAGTTCTACTCAGGGATTATAATATAAGTAAGTTAAGAGTCCGCAGGGAATTAAATATATTATTGATTTTGAACAGTATGGTGAACTACAAAGTTGACAGCCCAAAATTACTTGCAGTTTTTCACTTTAGAATCCCAGTCATTAAATCGAGACAAAGTAAGTTATTTGAGACTCCTCGCACAAGAACAAACCTTTTAAAAAAACTCCCCAATTTATTTACTGTGCAAAATGTATAATAACCTTAGTTATGATATCGATATTTTTACTACGGCTGCTTTTCTTAGAGACGACATACTAAGGTTTTTTTTTCGAGGGAGTAAGCTAAAACTAATTTCAATATGCTACAAATATATATAAAATGTACACTAACCCTATTGATCACTTAGGAACATAGGCTTTAAATTGGCCATAAATGACTTCTATAACATGTGTTCGTTGTTCACTGCGATTTATTTTTATGCCCAATAATTTTTGTCTTTTGTGTGTAATTGTATCAATATAACATGCATAAAATAGAATCAGTGGCAAGTGGTATTGGTGTAAGAAATTGTACTATGTCTATATTCAGCACTAATGTTGTCACTGGGCCAGTAATTACTTGTAAAATATAATGCATTCATTGCTTACAGTAATATTAAATTATGACAATAATTATTTGCATTTTGTGTGTTAGTAGTTTGACACAACATAATTCAACGCACCATGCGCCAATGCCTGGCTTTGTGCTGGCGCTTCAAGATGGTTCAGAACTGAAGCCCTTCTAATGGAGTCTTCTAGCCATGTCCTCTTTATAGTCAAGGGTAGTCAGACAAAGAATCGATCCTAGCCGGACAAAATTACTAACGAAATGAAACCCTCTGGAATTCGTCAGTATCCTAATGATATTCTGAAGATTACCAAAGTTTCCCGTGCCGGGAAAATCCGCCATCTTGAAAAACAGTCACAATGTTGAATGGCGGATTTTTCCGGAATGGGATATTATAAGGATACTGTGTAGAACAAATTTCTAGAAGGTTTCATTTTGTTAATAATTTTGTCTGGATCAAAGTCTAAATGACCCGTACTGTTATTAGTGTCACTGCGATTGGGAAGAACAGTGTAGATGGGATTACGCTTGCTAAAAAGCAGCGAGTAGTTTCTGAGTGGAAAAGTGCTGTTGGGCGTTGGAGCAGTTGCTTATAAAACGCCTGGAGGCCGGTTGTCTGTCATTCTTACAGAGACTGTGCAGGCGCGGGTAATTTAAAAACTATCCATACTAGCAACTCTACTCAATGTTGGAATGAAATACACGAGAACTGTGCCAGACGCAACAAAGTCTTGCATGTTTCGGAGTGTCAATTATGTCTTCCCAATAAAACCTTCATGGGCCAGATAATAAGTTAGATTATACAATTACGGCACAATGAGGCGCAACACAAGTGCAGATTATGTGCTGTACCGATGAGATAGCAGCATTTAATAGTCTCCCGTATCAAACAGATGACGAAGTGACGATTATACACCGGAGTGACACCAGGAGCAGAGCAACAGTCATCTAGAGGCGACAAGAAATCGGCGAGAAGAGTGCGAATGCGAGAATCCTAGAGAGAGAAAGAGAGAGGGAGTGTGTATTTGAACCATAATTCGGACGTAGAACTGACGAGAAAGCTAGACTAGAGAGTAAATTCGATTCTTGATTTCAGTAAGAAATCTCGAGAGTGAGACATTCTTTCTAAGTATTAGTGATTGACGGTAAGTTTAAAACGCTCATCAACGATAAAGACTGTTAATAATAAACTTTTTGTGTACTGCAGAAGCAATTAATGATTGAAAATATTGTTACGACGTACTATAAAATGAGAAAAAAAATTAAGTTATTTTCTTAATCAATAACTTTAAAAAGTTGAACAAACAAATAAAAATTAAATTTAACACTTATTTAATTTAACAAAGCCTCTATTCTTAAAAAAGGACTTTACAGCTTTACCTGACTAAAATGGTTTTACTAAAATTTTGTAAGCTGAAATGTACACTTACAGATAAAACAGAGGTGTGTAAAAATTTATGAAAATAATATATCGGGCTCGGTGAATAAATATTATGAGAAAACAAATTTACGAAAAATTTTAACTACCTGCGATCGTATAGGTTTTCTTATAAAGTTAAAACATATTTGAAAGAAACATGAACACTACGAACAAAATTGCAGTCGTGAGTTTGCTTGGGCACTTACCATGTACAATAAAGTAGCACTGGAAATTCACTACGTCTTCCCGCCATCGGGCAGGCTCCATTGTGTATGAGGGAAGGCCAGGATGTAGGTTAGGCCGGCTACCCGACTAGCGAAACATGCCTGTCGCCCGTCTTGTACGGGACTTGTACTCTTAAATTCAGCAACATGAAAATACGTAAACACCCTGGGGAAAGTATAGTGAAGCCTAGCTCTCGGTAGGTTGAGCAGCTTTGTTGTGGTACTATTAGTCTAGTGTGGAGGGAGGAGGTGCCTTACTCTTGTTGAGGTCCTCTGTGCAGGCTCCCAGCAGGTTCACGACATTCAGATGTTTCCCGAGGTGCAGCATGATCTTGAGCTCAGAGGCTAAGGCCTTGATGTAGGCATAGTCAGCACTCTTGACCATCTTGACGGCGACCGTGGTGACAGCCTCGCCCTCCACGATGCCCCATGCCTCAGCCTTGCGCACCACGCCGAACGCCCCTGCGCCTAGCTGCCGGCCTGTCAACATGAACACATACCTACTACACATATATTCTTAAACACGTGTACACACACAACACGCTAAAACTCTGTTTCACAATACTTAAGGACTCGCTCTTTAGTTTTGCAATGGTTTCGAAAACATATTTTTTAACACAAAATAATACATATGTAACAAATTGATCCTTACAGTTTTTACACTTATATGTCATCTTTGTATCTGAGTTTTTCTGCTGCAATACAACAATCTGATTTTTAAAATTTCGCCCCTGAAATATCACATATTTTGTTGTCAAAATATGCCAAAATGAAGCAAAATATTTGTTTTTGCTAGCAACAGTAAAATATTTTAAAAAACGCTCCGGAAAATTGTGTATCGTATGGCTGTACACAGTCTCTAATTTTTTCAAAGCATTTGGTTAAAAAAATATTTCAAGTTATTTGCAATTGTTTGAAATAAATGAAATGTCATGGCCTTCAGTAAACTTTGACAGTTCTGATAACACTGTATGTCCCTATGTGTTGTACACGTAAGTACATCCTCGGTTCACGCGGTACCCATTTCATAGCATTTACCATTAATTTAGCCTAGCACTGGGACTAATATTATGTAATGTTAACGGTAAATGCCTAAATATTTGCCAAAATTTTCTGATGCTATGTGTAAAGGAGTATAACAAAATAATGTAACACTGCAGCTGTACAGAGAAATGACTATTGAGAATGGAATGTTCTGGTAATTTTGTGTTACAGTAAATAATTCGGTTGCAGTGGCACCATAATATAGCTTAAGATTATCATTATATCACCGCTATCACTACGCAAATAATGTAGTGTAGGTCTTTTATTAGTAGTATTCTTTGAGCACCTACACTGTACAGAACTACATCCTTGCTATGTGACATTGAGACCAACTCCCAACAATAGTACCATCATCAGACAACGAATAACATTAGCATGGTAACACCTCAACTGAAGCCCCAAAACACGGACAAGGTTGCGTGAACTGTTGAATTCAGTTAAAGTTCAGGCATGTTGGCATCCTTGGGAAAGAATTTCTTTCCTAGAATGAAATTTATACTTTAGAATTATGACAGAGAGTTTTGAACAACACTCCAAGGACATGAAGCTGGCCGTATGGCCTCCAAGTTCTCCCTACATCAACTCTACAGAACATATTTGGAGTGCTTTATATAGGCATGTGCACTATAGTGAACAATCTGGATGCGTTGTGGTAAGCTGTGCATTGATCATGAATCAAAAGTGCTCCCGAATACTTCAAGTATCTCGCAACATCTATAACATGCTGCAGCACCACTAAGCCTTGTAAACTTAAAATATGTTAGCACGTTTAGATTTCAAAATGCATATAATATACTTCGGGTAGCGTTTACGATAAAAATAACAATATTTTGGGGATTTAGAAAATTTACAAAAGAATCTCAATGAGACAGGAAATTGGGAGTTCAAAATATCTTACTTAAAATATGAGGAAAATGTGTTGACATGAATTTGGAACATCCTGTACTGTTGCAATTGATATACATAAAACGATACCATTAATGCTTTTAATAGGGCCTGTTCAAAATGGCAACCCCCAGTACGATGCGGACACTATAGTGTTCCAAGAGATTCTTATGCTTTCACTGTAACATCGTAGGTGATGACCGATTACCACTTAAAGATTATTGCCAGTAGGTTTTCATTACATATCAGTCTATCGCAGACAAGAAATTTTACATGACCTAACAGAAAAAAAAATGCATATATGTAAGACCAGCAGGATGCTGTGGCCAAGGAACAGGACTTCTACTTCCAGAATACCTTTGCTGGTACATTTGGTCTAGGACTTCAACATCACCAGTTGCTAAGTGAACTGATGTCCCATCACGTTCCACTCACTTGTGTAGATAATCCACAATTATAACATACTCCAAGTCAAGGAACACAATTCTGTAAAAGGTCCAGTATTTTGATGCTGTTAAGGCACCGCTGAATAAGACTGTCTTGTATCGGCCAGAGCTCACGTCAATATGTACTGGATAGTCAAAATATGCTTCACTATATTTTCTCCTTTAACTTTTAGTAAAGATAATTCTAGTCCACCACTCCCTAACTGAGTTTGCATGTTTTATCATTTCCCACATTCCCGCCCCCACGAAGTTTGACTTATCACCACGAAACATTCTGTATATGTAAAATATATTAATGCATGTGCAAATACATATGTGAGTGTTAATATATGACAGGTTCGCAGATGCGATTCACGTCTTTGGGAACACTACAAGCCTGAAGAGTATACCACTGACGGAGAGGTGGTGAGATTTGTTGCACGCCTGCAAGGAACGTATTTTCCTGGGCCACAATTTTTATATCATCATGTGACTCTTATCGCATTCGATACTTAACTCATGGACGATAATTACAGTTGGTGATGATCGTGTTCAGCCAGGTGGTATTGTCTTCAGTCAGAAAATAGTGTCTTCTTTCGGGAAAAATAGTCTTCAGCCAGTAAACTGCTTCAAATGTGACACCCACTTAACGCTATGCAGTATACCACATAATGAAGTGTCGCTATGAAAACCTGCAGAACTCGCTTACCTTCTTCGTTTTCTGACAAGAAGACAACACGCACAGTGAAACATCCTTGAACCCAGAACTATGGGTGTTCTCTTAGTGCTACAGCCGTCGTTCATCACTATATGTTTCTGATAGCCCTTATAAATTCATTGGGGTTGAGCATGAACGATGACAGATGCGCGTTGATACTAAGGTCCACTAAACAGTCGAGAACATCATGTCAATCTTCATGTATGGGATGTGCACTCATTCCTGGATACAGCTGGATGGAGTTAAGCAGAAGGTAACGAACGAACAAAGTAATTTATTTTGAGATGCTCATACAATTCAAAAGGATAAGGTCTGCAATACGTCTTCCAAAAAGAACAAGTATTAGTACTACCTCAAAATAATTTAAGAAAATTAAGAGCTCCGAAACAGTGGTTTAAATGCGAACAGTAAAAATTTATCTTGAACATGTAAGCTCCTGTGAACTGTGTGAGTTGGTTATTTTCAGCTTAAACTCTGTCCAATCTACCTCACAACTATCTGGCTGACCAAACATCTTATACAAACATGGAACTTTGCAACACTATAGCGAGAGTTTCTGAAGCTCCAAAATGAAATCTAGTGAGTGGTACCCACATTCAGACAAGGTTAACATAGATAAGAATACGTATCTGCTAAATAGAGCCACGTGCTTCATACTTAAAACAACTGTGAAGTTCAAGCCAGCCAGGATTACACATGAACTAGATAAGTGTGGATACTTGCTGAGTATAGCAATAAAATAATATATGTCATTGTGGCTGTCGTCAAAGACATGTGTAACACATGAAAATAGAGTCATTATAACAAGGACATTCTAAAGAAGATAGAGAGAAATATATAGTTACCATCAGGCAGACAACATGAAAGGGTGCGTGAAGAAATTAGCGAAACAAGGCTGGGGACAACACAGAGTTACAAACACACGAACTGAAATATATGTGTACACCTCACGGAGAACACATCAGGCCTACTACGACCAGATGAGAGCTGGCACATGCTACTGGTCTGTAGATACACACTCATCTCGAGAGATAGAATGAGGAGCGACTCACCGATCTTGAGCCTGTCGCGAGGAAACTCCCACTTATTGTCGTAAGGTAGTAGTTCTGCCTGCTCATCTATAGGCAGTTCAGGGTTGAAGTTCTCCATGGCTCCCTCCTTGAAGTGGGCCAGGCCAGTCGCTGCCAGATCTCTCTTGATCCTCTGCCAACACCACAGTACAGCATCAAGAGACAGTGTCCGCCAACTGCCGGGTTCAGTGAAAATAAACTGAAATTAAGGCAGGGGGTGCACAACACACACACACACACACACACACACACACCTAGTTTACACGGAAAATTTGGCATAAATGAAAAAAAAAGTGGTTGTATGCCGCACATGAATATAGACCAGTAGTAAAGGTATGAAATTATAAAATCAGAGTTCAGTGCATAATATTTAAGGCGTAACCTCATATATTACAGATCGAGTAACATGATGGTTTCGCATTCGGGAGGATCCGGATTTCATCCGGCCATAAAGATTTCGGTTTTCCGTGGTTTCCCGAAGTTGCTCCTGGGATGGTTCCCATACCAAGTGCGTTGCCGACACGTTTACTATTTCTTGCCCTTGTATAAAGTGCCTAATCTTCTCGAAAGACCTAGCTGTCGACGAGATGTAAAGCCTAACAAATACACTTAGGAAAATAAAGATCGTTCCCGCGAGGACTAACACTCGAACCACAGTGTTGGGAGGCAAGTTGTCTGACCACTTGTTACATCTGCGCGAGCAACATGGTGATATCCCTTGACATTATGACCACTGATACTTGCATCACCAGCACTTTCACTGTCTACCATGGGCTGGGTTAACTATATCTCGCTTGCATTGTACCATCTGTTTTATGTCAGGACAGAGTCACATATTCAACTTGCGCGGTAAGTGCACCACCTACATGGAGTCTGTGGCACATAAATGGAGGTGCGATAACGGCGAAAATGATGCACGCATCTAGTGTACATCACCCCTACATGTAAGGCATTGAACGGGCGCACTGTGTTTATACCGTCCTGCTGTATCTAAAGAGCTGAATAATTAAACTTCTAATTTATCCGTGGAAAATACGTACCTAAGTTTACAGAAAGACCTTTAATTATCTCAGCGTCTGGATGATTGATTTTTAAGATATAACTGTGCGTAAAGAATGTTACTAATTTTAATGAAAGGTTCATAATTAGTGTTTAAAATTGCGTTTAAATTTTTTCATTAAATGTCTGTTCTAATTGCAGATTAGTACAGTGGACTGGTGTTATTTGAATTTGCAGGGGGGGGGGGATATGATTTTTGACTCTCAAAAACACAGTTCACCATCACGGTTGAGGACCTCACAAGAGTTCTGCCCACTCTGCTTTCAGTTACGCAATTTAAACGAAAAATCGATGCTAAAATAAATCAATTATCAATCGCTCAGTTTTAAATTGAACTTATTGTACGTAAAATGTTCGAAATAATGCTTTGTAATTAGTTTTCATTCTCATTACTTAACGAAAGTTATGATAAACATTTTACATTCAAAAAATAAATAATATACTTTTTTGTGTGGTGATATTTTTAAGGCATATTCCGTCTTACTTATTTAGTGTGAAAGATTTATCTTTTAGAATTTATTTTCAGAAGTAATTTATTTTTCAATTGATTCTTCATTTAAAATCTGTGCCAGTCAGCAAGCAAGTAGGGCATTTAAGAAATTAAATATTCAAACTAATGACGAGAAAATAGTAGGAATTTGTTAGCCAGCTAAGAATCCCTGGACAGAAATATATGTCTGCTATGACATGGTGCGTTGAACCGAAGCACACCGAGAAATCCTCCCGTGCTCACAAGTACCGGAATCCACCGCCAGATATCAGACCCTATTATTTGCACCTCGAATTACCGAAACAGTGAGTTAGGTTTCTAGAATAGTTTCGACACAACTTCCTAGATGGCCCTTCAAACATTGTCAGTTTGTAACAATAAAAGACTTAGTTTTACAGCAATCAGATACTTATAACAGAAGACCGAAACATTTTAGGTTGCACTAATTTAAGCTGAATAAGTTTAAGCGGAACCGTTTTAGGCTGAACGATTTAGACTGTACTACTTTAGGCTGAACGACTTTAGGCTGAGTGCCTTTAGGCTGAACAACTTAAGGCTGAGTGATTTAAGCCTGGACGATATTATGATGTGGACTTTAGGCTGAACGATTTTACGTTGAACGATTTTACGTTGAACGACTTTAGGCTGAATGACTTTAGGCTGAATAGAGTGAAAACAGGGTTTTAGGCTGAACAAATATAGGCTGTGTGGCTGTCGCTCGTACCTGTAAGAAAGGACCAAAATTAATGGGAGGTTTTAGTTTTTATGCTCGTGATGTCTATCTGTGAGTGCTCGTCAATTGTAATGATCACAGTGTATATCAGTGATGTAATCACAGCTACAATCGTAGTGTTTCAAAGCACATATTTAGATAATTGTAGTGGGTTTGAGTCTCGCAAATTCTTACTATGAACCATGTTACAGTCTTTGGATTTATAGGACCAAATTGTCACCTGAACGCCGATCCTGTGTTAGGTAGTTTAGTATCTGTATTTTTGTGTGAAGGTACAACAATAAGCTACTTAAAATTGTTTGGAAAGGAACACTTGTGAACATCTTCTAACTTTACAAAAGCAAAAAATGTCTGTGCAATTCCAACCTGAGCCTCGCGGACTTTGTACACGATGATCACGAAGAAGGCAATCAGAATAACCGTCAGTATTACTATCCCAGCGATCAGACCAGTCGAACTTTTCTTGCCTGTAAAAAGCAAAAGGAAATTAGAAAAATACTGAACCTTTATATTTGCTATACTGAATTATACTAAAAATACTGTACTTTACCTTTTAGCGTAAGCGTGACCGTTCTCTCGATTTTATCAACTTTGTTACATCCTGTACAACTGTATTTACCCTCGTCGGACTCTACAGGATAGTTTATTGTTAACGTGAAGTTGTCTTCACTCAGTACGACACGTGGCACCTTGCTCACGTCTTTCTCCAGATAATTCCCATCCTGCAAGTGAACAATACCTTATACCAAACACTATCAAACATCATTGCATTCTAAACAGTTCAACCGCATTAGCAACAAACGTTCGACCAACGGTTGAAAATAAGTTGTAACAGTCGATGATACGTTGTTTTGGAACACATACGTAAATACAACATTGGTCCAACGTAGTATGCCAACTTAAATGTTGATAAATGAAATTTTTGTGGAACTTATCAGCACTGTAAAAAATTTCTTAATCGATTAAGAATATGAGCAAAAGGATAAAAATAAGTGTGAAGCTATTATTAATGTTCGGTTGACTGTTGGCAACAAGTTGGTAAACATTCGGTTAGCGTTCGGAATAAATATTAAGTTGGGCCAACGTAATTAAACCAACATCATTGTACTAACATAAAATAGTATAAAATAGAAAGTAGAAAGATTTCCTACCCAATATTATACGCTACAAAGTATTTTAAAGATTTCAGCATTTGACGAGAAAGTATGTGAACTTTTAAAATAGTTGGTTGAAAGTTGGTAACTAGTTGGTACACATACAGTTGGATTGTATGAATGTTTATGTCGGGCCAATGTTATAAAACCAACATAATTTCAACAAAAATTATACAAATGATAAAAGAAGTTGTATTTATACCTAACATCATTAGTTTTTATTTTATTTTTTTTTATAACGTACAAATTCGGCCTCAGGCTGGTTTATAATTGGTGCGTAGTTAGAAACTGTTCACATTAATTAACAAATATTAATTATGAATATTACAATATTATTACAAAAGAATTGCATTAAACTTATTATTGTAAGCATTACAAGGTTTTTATAGTATAATTGTAACATTACATTAAACAAATAATTACTAAAATGGCAATATTTGAATAAAACAGACAAATACTAAACTAAAAATAGGGGAGAATATATAAAAATAAAAATGTCAAAGGAAAAAAAAAAATTGTATGGGCTTTCGTAATCATTGTCTGTTGTAACTGGTTCTATAGCAGAAAGGACTTATATTTCTCCCTGAAAGTGTGGTGCGAAAGATTTCTTAAATCTCTCGGTAGGTCATTCCAAGCCTTGCTGGCCCATATACGTGAACGAATGTTTGTAAATGGACTTCGAATATAGCTAGAGGTAATTGAAAAGAATTTTTATTTCGTGTGTTGTGATTATGTAATGAGATAAAATTTATGAGTATTTCCGAAAAATATGTTGGCACCTGGGTATCTATAATTTTTTTTTAATTGAGTATTGAAATTATATAATCTTCTATTTTCCATGTTAAGCCATTTATAATTGAAAAGTGCTTTCGTGACATGATCTCGCTTTTTAAGGTTAAAACAATATCTCAAACATGTGTTCTGTACCTTCTGTATACGATGTTGTTGTATTTTGCTAATATTAACAAATAAGCCGGCACAGTAGTTAAAGACTGATAGTACTAACGCATCGCACAAATATAGTTTTATTTCAGTTGTTAAAATATTCTTAAG
>PNEQ01032650.1:0-13845 GCA_003012365.1 Medauroidea extradentata
ATTTACATGTGCGAATCATGCCCCAACTTTGCGATTTTGTTTTTGAGAATAAATGTGCGGGTGGTACATGGGTAAATACGGTATATATTGATTCCGCACAAAGAATTTCCCTGAGTTTTCCCTGTGTGTAACACACATTTTAATTTCCCTGAATTTTCCCTGTTTTCCCTGTTTTCCCGGTCGTTGGGAACCCTGATCATGTTTGGTATGTTTGAAATTGTACATTTACTGTTCTTGTACCAATAGTAAACAGTATTTAACATTGGTGTACAATTTTTAATACTTCAGTTAGATACTTTTTCAAGTTGTTTATAGTAAGCAGTTATGTTAACAAATAACCTATAATATGCATGGTGCAGTGGTTCTGTTTCAAAATCATAGTAAATATTATGAATAGCACATTTTTGCCTTAGCCAATAATGGCACCGGTTGTAATATGGTATGTAACAATATTACAATAGCACCACTGTACTATTATACCACTAGTAGTGCTGTCAGTTCAGTAGCTTTGGTAGCTAGGATTATGTCCAGACCTGTATTTCTAAGACAGTGGTTAAAATCATGAAGTTGTATGAGAAGTAGAGGGTTCAAATCCCTAATGCAGAATACGTATTAATGCCGTAAGTAGGTCTCATTTGGTGACTAATGTATATCACCTAATAAGTTGTTTTAATTTACTGCTAAATTTATGATTAGCTTTTACTAAACAAAAAAATATTAAAATTTAACTGTATACTGGAGTAAATAAGTTTTGTTTCACACCTTGTGTGTATAACACAAAATAGTATCATTCATGTAGGTTCACCCAGAGATTTTTTAGGGCCTGGAGCAAACCAAAGTGTAGGCTCACTCTCATGCCCCATTTTTTACCTTCCCAAATGAATCAAAAATTTGCATCACATTTCAATAACAATTGCAATTTTTTACTAAATTATGACGTTGAACATAAGATATTTTGAAAATATGAGTGTCAGCAGAATAGTTTAAGAAAGCAATCTTTAGCATTAAAACATTAAAACAGATTGGGCACCGTGGCCATTGTGTTAATCTGGGCAGTGATTCCAAAAAACTCCATTTCACATTGAATTAAAATAACTGTAATGCTATCCATAGTCTTCTTATTCGACAGTGATTTACACAGCCTCTATATGGCTTCTAAGTCACCCAATTTCTAGACAAATTTCTTAACAAGAAATTTAGTCAGAAACTTGAGTCAAATTTAAAAAAATAGTCTTTAAGTTTTCTTTCTTCTGCAGTAAGTAGAGTCTGATTTAAGAATGAAAAATGCAGAATGAAAATGGTGTGTTGCAGCTCAATGAGTATCCAATTCCTTATGGGTGATTCTGAATAAAGTGAGCACTCAAAAAAGCCCTGATTAATTTCTATTTTCTTCCAGTTTATATCTTTTCGCTGAATATAAAGATAAATATTACCATGTGCTTTTATTCATATAGGGTTGTGCAATGTTTACAACTACATTACACTGCTCCGATAAATTTTAGGTATAATATCTACTCATTAAATGCACAGGGGCTGAATGTAAGATGTAATAAAAAGTAATCTTAGTTATAAATACCTGTGAGTTAACATCCTATAATATGTACTGGTTTCTGTCCATCGACTAATTGATAAATCACACACTATTGCCATTACGAATCTCGTAAATGCGAGGATATTTTATTTGAATTTGTAACTGAAAACTGCCACTAAATACACACATGACACTCGCAATTCAAGAATTCAAATTTTGTTCAGTTCTATTGCCACGAACAACGATGCACTTCACAGAAACAATAAATAACATATTTTCTTTGATATGTGAAATAAAAAGTATGTTGTTCCTAGGCTGGCGAAGGTTAACATAATTTTCAGAATACTGATGGTTTCACATCTTTTTGCAATGATATTCATAGTATTTTACAGTACTTTTAAATGTATATACATGCACAACGGACAAACACAGGTGAATGATGCAATTTGGCAAAGCGGCAGAATAATGGTGAAAACACAACTCTGGTGCCATCTGTCGGTGGAATTTTGAACTGTCTGAAGCGCGGAGCAAGCGGTAACGTGTAAGATGACCTGAGGCCTGCGATAGCGTCATATTCTTCTGCTGCCAATTAAGTCTAATTACAGTATACTGTAAGTAGAAATGTCAATAAGAATAAAAATAATGTTTTGAAGTGTATTAAATACAGAGAGGTCAAATGTTTTTCACTAATGTATCCAACTAGAAATATACACTGAACTACTAGTGACGAATCGCTACCAACCATAGAAGCAGTAAAGTAACTCTTGTTAATGGTGACGTATGTGCAGTAACGGCTAGTGATTTTTTTCAATGGTTAAATAATTAGTGCTCATTCTATCCCAAATTACCTATACTCAAACATTGCACTTCTAAGTTCTTCGGGCAATGTGAGACCAGCATCTACCAGTATTTCTCCTGGCATTTTTATTTTTCTTTTTCTAAAATTCACTCTTCCTCTTCTCTCTGTAGAAATGCCTGTTGCCTCACATTTGTTTTTTGCGAAGGCTACGGACCTGTGCACAATTTTGTTTGGCAGATTTTGAAGAAACAGCAATAAAACTTTCAGCTTTAACATATACATTTCAAGACTGAGTCCACCTGTTTGCAAATATTTTTGAACAATGTTTGTTTATTTGTCTTTCAAGACATCGCACTAGAAATCAAGGTAACAGAATAAACATGAATTACACACTGCAGATAGTAAAATATGAACTAATCCTTTGGTAACCAAATATTCTCTCAATCACATAATAATTCAAGTTTAGGTGTATGTTTTTCTATAGTTGCCTTCACTGGACTCACAGCATCATAATGCTCACTCTATCTAGTCTGGGATAGTCTTTTGACTATTACACAAGTATTTTCAAGCAACATTTTCCACAAATATCAAGTAAGGCGAGAGCACGCTTGCACACAAATGCTGAACTTTTAGTGTGTGTACAGTATGTAGAGGTTGTTAATCCTTCATACATTACTGTTAGAAGAATGTGCTGTCGGAGATATAATAATTACACGAAAAAATTTTGTGGCAATGTTTGTGCTTTTAATTGACATTGAACACATTATTTATCCCTAAAGATATAACAGGTATTTCTTAAATAAGTGTTTAGTTGAACATGAACGACCTTTGGGAGCTACCAATATGTTGCAGCTGCACCAAATTGTTTTGCACTGCATTGTGTGTCTTTAGTGTGCGAAGTCCTTTCAACATTCTGAAGTAGATCAAGGCTATGCTAGAAATATTTCTTTAGACCTAAGTGAATGGACTCATAATAGAAACATATTTTTGGGATACGTGCTTTATTTTATGATACCAATTCTGCAGTTGCCCTTTGAAGTGAATCTAAAAGACAACTTCTTTAGCCTCCTTATTTTGACACTGAACAGCCGACTGTATACTGTCTGCACGCTATCTCGGAGTCCCTGGCGGGTATGCTACAGTAACACAGTAGCAAACACATTCTAATTCACTACGTTACTACGGCTAGTATGTGTGTCAACATGCTATCTGTCTCGTTCTGTTTTTATGTATGTACGGATGAAAAACGCTTGCCTGCCAGGGACTCAGAGCTGGTGCATGGACAGTAATAACTCATTCACTGTTGTAGATAACCTTCCTGTGCCAACTAAGCCCGCTGTAGCTAATGTTTGTGAACCAGCCAATAGCACGGTAAGACTTGCGCATGCTTCTCTTCTCCTCTTGCAGTGCTTAACCCGCTACCTTGTGCTCAGACTTGTACAGATGTCTGCCGGTTACAGTACACCATGTGGAAAAATATACAGGTTCATGTTTTAAACTCCTGATTCTTATAAGTCACGGTCACATTCACAAATGAATCATTTAAAGAATGAAAACAGTTACATACCGTCTTCTCTTTGGGCAAATAATTGTAAAAATTCAACAACATAATGGAAAATTTGATAATCTTGGACGTAAATAATTCTGAACACCACATAAAACACTGATAACTGAACAATCAATACTTTTGTGAACAAGGTCGGTGCACTCACTATCTAATGTCAACAAAGTGAATGTGGAGGTTGTTTATATTCTTTCGCTATGACCGTTTCTAGATCACAGTAGCACCACTGTTGGTAAATTGCCAGTTAAATTTTTTTTTTTTTACTTCTACTCTGCTTATTATTCTTTTCTTTCTCTATCTTTATTTATGACTGCAAACAACTGTTTATGCTATACTTACATGTTTAAGTTACACTGAAAATTTATATCACTCTGTGAAATGTTTTAACTGCCAGGCTAGGCGCACCCCCATATTTGCTGTTACTGTGGATGGGCCACCCTTCCTTTAATACGCTTCTGCTGTGGTACTGAATGAGAATATGGTAGTAAATGGTGTTAATAAGGAATTATTAATGAACTAAACTATTAGTCCTAAAAAGGCAATTTGTGATAGAATTTGTGACTTTTTAAAAACGTAAATTCCCTGTTTCTTTAAAATGGGACTATTGAGAATTACTTTTTTAGTGTTGATTCCCCATATTTGAATTTTGTAACTGCAAATTTGGTATGCAGATTACTTAAGGCTCTGCATCAGTCACCATATTATTTTATTTTTCACTCTTATGAAACTCTTGAGTAGAAAATTGGGAAATTTGCTATTGTAGTGCGAAATCTATTTTCCTTGCACTACAGTACAAGCATCGTAGTTGAATTTTTTACCAACATTTAGGCTGCAATCAGTCCAGCAAATTAAGAATAAAAATTAAATTGCTGGACTGATTAGGGCCTAAACATTGGTTAAAAGTTAAACTGTGATGCTTGTAGTGTAGTGCAAGGTAAATATATTTCACACTATAACAGCAAATTTCCCATTTTTATTTTCAGAATTTCAAAACTGGGGAAAAATAAAAATCACATAATGTAACTGATGTGGAGCGAGTTGGTTAGGAAGTAATATTTGATACATTTACTATTTTACACTGACTGTAAGTAATTTGTGTGTAGCATATGTTTGGGAAGTTAGTGTTTTTTTAAAAATGGTATATAAAGAGTGAACATTGCTATTTCAAAAAGATATCCGGACAGAACCTGTTAATGACTTAGATGGTGAATAATTAACTCTGTCCACTAACGTCTAGAAAAGTTCATGTATAAAAAAAACATTCTCCTGATCTAATGGTTTGTTGACCATAAACTTTGCAGTGGATCTTCGTACTTCACAGTCTTTGTTTTTATGTGTCAGACAGCCAAAATCATTTTTAACGTATTGGTGAAACTGTATTTTTGTGTTAAGGACTGAGTGCATGGCTTGCAACCATGGAACTTAAATGGGATATAAACATAAATTTAAATTACTTCTTAATATGTAGATTAATGTTATAGGTAACACTTTCAAACAACAACGTATTCTGCTATATGAGTACCATTGCCAAATTTTCTTTTTTTTAAGTATTTAATATTTAAAATGTTATTTTAATATTTTTGTTTCACAAAAGACATGAATAAATAATTGGTTCTTTAAAAAATCTCTTCATGTCATAATACTTCTTACTTATTGTTTGAATTACTTTTAAAAGTTTAATCTGTTGTGAATCAATTTATTTCAACATTGATACCTCTGTTTAATATCTGTGGCCATATTCTAGGTAAACAAAAACCTTAAACTTAAATTAATGAACGTTTCCAACTGCATAATTTACTTGTAGCTTGCAGCCAATGTTTACTTTCTATTTAACACAATTTCTGAAGTACTTACTTTAGAAGTCAGTGTTGTCAACTCATTGTCAATAAAAATACACAAATACAAACTTTGTGTTAGTCAAAGAAGATGCTACATATGCTAATTCAAAGTTATGCATGATTTTCAATCATACTGAAGTTACAAGTTTACCCTGTAAAATCACTACTGTACTCTCTAATAATGGAGTTTACAGAGTTCTTAATCATTATTATAGTTATATTCCGAAAACTAAGGTTTTAGTAGCTAATTTTTTAGAATAATTTTCTCTAAGTCGAAGTTGACTCATTACATGAATAATCTCGAGGTAACTGTAACTGCAGAAAGCCAAGATTGTGTTGCGTATGCCAGCCTTTGGTACCATCTGGTATCAAAGTGTTCTAACTGTTTGTGCTAAGTGTCAGTTAGTTTATGCTAATTGCTGGCACATTTGTTTGAACGGCAGTCTGCTTTTTCGCTTGCCTTTGTAAGGTTGTCTTTTCTCTGTTGTGTAAGGCATATTGTATTTCGTATTGTCCTGCAAACTTCTTTGACCTCATTGACTACTCTTTTCCACACAATTGTTTGGCTTTTATCTAACTGGTATGTTTTTATTATGCATTTTTATCAACAGATCTCGAGTTGGTATGTTTAGCTGTTGCATAATGATTGAGGGACAGTGCGTCAGTGGTGCAATACACAGTAATTTTGATATCATCTATTTCCCTCACTCTTGTTAGTCATTTGGGCATTCTGTTGTTGTTCCTTTCCTTTCCAAGCACTTTTGGTTTTGGACTATTCTCATAAATACGCTGCCATTTGAAAGGTATTGTTTTATATTAGAAATAGGTAAGTCATATTTAAAAAATTTGTATTTATAGCATTTATTATTCTTATTTTATGAAAGTGCTAAACAATAAATATATCTTAATTGCTGCAGACACTGATTATTATAGTTTTTTAGTGATCATTATTTACTCATCATTTGTTCTCGTTTATTTTTTTTATGTTCTTAGCATTGTGATTGTTTCTCACTGTCTTTCTGACACTTAAAGTTCTTAATTTTTTTTTTAATGATTTAATATTTTTATTTGTGGAGTTTTAAACAAAATTGTTTTAGCTGCCATTCAAGTAAACAGGTATACATAATATTGTTAACTTACATAGTTACTATGATAATTTGCAGTATGTGGAATCACTGTGTCATATAAGTACAGTATATATATATTTTTAGTTTGGAGCAGATATTTTAGCTTGAAGCATATATTTTTCCTTGAAGCAGATATTTTATTACATTGTATTTATTACATTCACTAATTTATAGAATGAAATTTGTGGCCTACTTTCAGGCACTGGTGGCATAACTGCGTTCTAGCTGGTGGTATATGAACTGTGAACATCCAAACCAACTAACGCGTGTCTTTAAAAAACTGTTAATTTGATACAGTTGGATATGTCTTTAAGGAATAAAATGAATAAATCTGACTGTCCACTGTCAGAAAACATGGGATTCTGAAAGTGACATCGCTGTTGCTATTAGCGGGTTAAGAGATGAAGATACTGAATAATGGAAAGAGGACACTGAATAGCCTCAACTCATGAGAAGTGAAAGTGGTAAATGAGTTTTACTTGTAAGATAACCATGGAAAGCTTTGCTGTCCTACCTGTGCTGTTCAGGTTCTGTGTTTAAATAATCTAAATTTGTACGTAGTTGTCTGAAGCAAACTTGGGATAGCAGAGAATTTCGTAAACCTTAAAAAGTTTTGGGGGAGAGGATTGTGGTGGAAAACTCGTTTTACCTACGTTAAGTGTTGAAAAAGTAGGAGTAGAGATGGGTCATTCTTAACCTTCAACATAATTATATCAGCAGGAGTTATTACTTAGGAAAATTAGTATTTTATTATCCTTTCAAGAGATAAGATTCGTAGCAATCATAATCTTTTTTGTTTTTAACCAAAAGTTAATGATTTAGTGTGTGTATACAGTAATAAATGTGTGTAACAGTACTAGGTAAGAAATAGACTTACCCTAAAGAATGGTTATTTCAAGCAGTAGGGTGTTGATAGGCTAATTTGCAGATCAAATCAGTGATAGTTTCATTGCTACCAGCTAATATTAATATTATTAAGTAGGGAGTGAACCTGACAGCAGCGTATCACACTCCAAGAGGTAAACTTTCAACCAGGGTACCAGTAGGCTTCTGTCATTCCCTGAGAGATGACATGAAAAGGGGCCCTTCAGTTAAGCTTTGGCATAATGATAGGGCAAGGAAATGGAAGTACCCAAAGGAAAACCATCGGCCAACGACAACGTCAGCCATATTTCACCACGTGCGAAAAATAAGTGGTCGACCCTTCCGTAATAAAACCCAGATTGTCTTGGTTGGAGGCATGTGGTGTGACCACTAAAATGCTGTGGCCTACTGCTACCAGGTTAAGAGGATAAATTAAATTTAAGCTCTTTTGTTAATTTTTCATTTGAGCAATGTTTATAAGAGTAAGAAATTTAAATGAATGTTATTAGCATGACATTCATAATGAGCAAATATTTAAATATACGTATAAATATTGAATTACATTTTTGCCAGCAGAGATAAATATTTATAGAGCATCGATTGTCTAGACAAGTTTCAATATGGGTGAATATTTTTTGTTTCTAATTAGAGGTTTAAAAAAAATTCTTAATATTAATATGTATTTGATTATTTAGTTCTCCTGTAAAGTTGTTTTTAAAATGTTTGTATCAAAATTTGTCATTGTAATAACATATTTCTAATTTAAATGTTAGCATAAAGCATGCCATTATTTTTCCTGCAATCCCTGCCATGTAGCACTTTTTAACTTCAAATGAAAGCATCTAGATTTTGCATGTGTAGGCATGTATTTCGTTCACCTCAAATATATGTACTTGTGTTACAGATATGGAGGCACCTCTCTTAGTATACTTCACTCCTTTTCTTTGGTTTTCTAATTTTCTGGGATTTACATTAATTGGTGTCAAACAGTTAATTGCAAGATATGTTACCAAAGCATTATAGAGTGTTTGATTTGAGTGTTAATTTTTTACTTTTACGTTTTTAAATATTTAAATTCAACGTTAGTTGATTGTTAAAAAATGTATCCAAGAATTTTTGAAGGTTTTAAAAATGTAAATGTGTGGGTGATACAATGATTTGTAACTTGTACATGTACACAATTTCAGACTATATGATTTTGAGTTTTAACTTCATGGGGGTATTTAATGTTTTGAAAGTATTGAAGTATGTACTGTATTAATACTGTTTGACAACTTTATAGAAATTATGATGGAACATTTAAATTAGATGTGACAACTAATCTTGGAAGTCTGTTAGCTGTATTTTTATCGTTGACTTAGGTTTTTTATTTCTAATGTATTTTCTTGTGCAACTATAAACTTGAAAACTGGATTGAATTGACTGATGATGACTTGTCTTAATGTAGTTTGTTATTTATGGTAATTAAATTAGGGGTTTAATGAGCATCTAGGAGGGTTTATCATTACTCTGTGGATATGGAACTGTAGGTAATATTAGTTTGTGTACAATTTTAGCACATAATGGAAAAAATGTTGCCTTACGAAGAATGTGGAATTTTTTGTTTCAGGTGTTGGGACAGTGCCGGTCCCAGGACCTTCGCACCGACCCAGCATGACACTGGTGGTCCCAGAGAGGTCGTACTCCAGCTCGGAGGACGAGGACTTCTTCGATGCTAATGAGTACAATGACAGCACTCCCAGCAGCACCTGCAGCCCCACGTGAGTAGTACTTTTTGGATTATGGCTAGGGACGTGACTCGTTTGTTTGGGAATCGGTTGCTAATGCAACCTAGAGGATGCTTACACCTTGTTCATACAGTCCTAACACCCAGTGATCTTTATTAATGAGTCCACAAGTGAAAGAAACACATTTTTAAAAATTTGTTTCAAAATGTTTATTTGATTAACCCACTTTTATTCAGAACTTTTGTTGGGATCAACATGTACTTCCTTCATCATAATACTATTCAAAACTCAGGCACCATTTTGCTACATTCTAATTGAGTTCTGCAATTAATGCAGTTTACGTTTTTTATACGTACGTAGTTGATTTTTTCATGCCAATTTATTCATAATAATTGTTTATTTTTGATGTCACCACCTCTGCTGACTAGTAGTTGGTCTTGCAACCAGCATAACAGCACCTAGTGAATATCTTGGAGCGTACTTGTTGTGACAGTGGGGTAAGAGAGAGAGAGATAGTGACCCATTCAGCATGGATGGTTGGTCCAGTATCTTAATTTAGTCTAACAATGAAATGGTTTGGTATGTTGAAGTATCCATTAGACGGACAACACATGTAATCTCCTGGTTATGCAATGATGGTCAAGCTTTAAGAATTTATGGCAAGGGACGTGTGTTAATGAATACCAGTATCACTGGCAGTTTAATTTTGTTAGCTTTTACTTCTCAGTATTAGGTTTATCTAAAGTCCATGTGTACTTCTAAATATGCCCTTGCACGATGGACCCCTGTACAAAATTCTATAGAACTGTACCATAGTTCTTAACAGGTGGCCTAACAGACACAAGGCATTTTTTGACTCTTGCATAATTTTCTATCTAAGTAAGTAATGCAAGAGTTCTTAGCTTTTTTTTTTCCTTCAACATTTTCAGTTAGTAGACAAATAATTATTAAGAAAATTAACTAAGAGTTGAGAAGCAAAGTTTTAGATAAAAAGTAAATCGGTGTGTTAAAGTTTATGTGGTTACTGTTAAATACATAGTCTCAAAAATATGAATCTTGTAGTTATAGCCAAAACCTAACTATTTAACTGTATTTAAACACATCAGTCAGCACTCTGTCTCCATGTGCACAGACAAGGGGATGCTCTCCTTAGGCTTAACCAAACACAACAGTATCTAATCTACTAATCTAATCTGGTATATCAGAAATAACATAGTTTGAAGTTAATTGGTTTGGTGTTTACAGAACCCTTTGTCAAATGTACACAGATAGTAAAATATATTAAAAATATGTTAATTTTCTCATTCAGTACCATATATCTTTCTGTTCAGATATATTACATTAATAAAAATAATTAAGGGGCCTAGCTAGATAGGATGCGTTTGTGTGTGTGAGGCAGGAACAGTAAGGTTGCCGTTGGTCGATGTATGTAATGCATTATCACCTCTTCGCTCAAGCTACTCATCTGTCATGCTTTACTAGTATCCTTTTTTCTATGGGACTGCAAGTGGTGGCCACATCATTGTATTTGTGGCTAGCAGAGTTCTAAGTCTAATGCTTGTTTGTATAGTTGTGTTTTTCGAATCCAGTTGTTATTTTTACTGATAAAGCAATCTGAAAAACCCATTTTGGCCTTTTTAGGGGCCCGAAAATGGTGTTTTAAATAAATGTGCTGGTTTTTTGAAACTATAGTGGCATAGTTTGTAGTGTGTGTGTTCTTTTCGTAGGTAAACAAATATAATACACATATACGGTAGTTTAGGCAAAAAAAGAATATTCACAACTTGCTGCAACACATTTCAAGCACAGGTAGGGAGACCCCTTAATGATTACGCTTCAGTAAAATTATGTTAACTTTCTCTCTTTCTCTTTTGGTTTTTTAGATGCATAACACTCCTGGGTAACAATATATTATTTTTAATTCTTTATTAAATATTAGAAATACAACTAGGAACAACCACCTCCCACCATAATGGTTATCGCCATAATTAACTGACCAACAAATGCTGCCACGTCAAACATTCTCATAGAATTCTACAAAATTAAATTTCCAAGTCGGCCTCAATACTGTAGTCAGTTAGGCACTGATCTGCTAATCAAGAGGTCCTGGGTTAGAATCCTGGCTTGTGCATGGGTGTTATCTTGTCCCTTCGTGTCACTTCACCCTCATTGACTCCAAGATGTCGTCGTTTAAGTGCCATAAACACATAACCTTCAATTTCCAACCATTTGAGTAGTAAAAAAAAGTACCTCTTACTAAACACAAAGTTTGATCATTAGGGCCATGTAATAATTTCCATGACATACTACCTGCACCCTATATAATAACTAGAATAGCAACATTTTATGTACTGCAATAGGCTTGGCTCGAGGGAGCTGATACCAAAACATAGGTATATGACGTTGACAGGTCTTCTCCGTCTGGCTCTCCAAAATCCGGACCATTTACTGTATAGAGTTACATCCTTCACTACCCCTCACACGAAAATCAAGTTATTAGCTGTTGACACTTCACCGTAAACATTTCAGAAGGAAGAACAAAAGAAAAAGCAAAATATGCCATTCACAAACAGCTGGCAAATGACGATCAGCTACCACATGTGCGTAAAGAAATTCTGTACGAAAATTACTCATATTCTCTCCTCTTCGCTACATTTCTGTCACCATAGATTACAAAAGCTGGCTGCCTCTGATGTAAACATAATGTCTGTTTATGCTGATAGTAAATCAGATATTCAGAAGTTTTTAAATTTTCCACGACTAAATAATTAATAGTCATGTAAACAAAGAAAAGGTGGGAAATGGCCGCTAGGCTACAAAATACTAAAACATCTAGACAGAGCTGCAGTAAGTACTTGCAGAATCAGTACTTGCAGGTAGGATAACACAAAAAACAGATGGACAAACACATTTTTTGCACGGATGTGATGTTTCGCTGGCCAGGCCAGCTTCCTCAGACAGCTAGTGATTGCGCACTGCAGTATGGCGGGAGGTGAGCAGTGGTTTGTAACTAGCACACCTAACAGCAGAGGGACGAAATAGGGTGTGGTGGGAAATTTGAAAGTTATTGGATGTAGAGACCTGGTGGTAATCTGGATTTTGTGGTATACTGATGTGCTGGTTCCCAGCGCCTCAGTTCTGCACTATTGTCTGAAGGTGGTAAGGCACTCACCACTCTGGTGTTGTAACAGGCATCAAAATAGAGTTTGTGGAAGGCTACATTTGCAGCAACTGGTTCATCTCGAAGGTTTAGGCTGGAACTGGTTATTGCTTTTTTGTTATCAGCTCTGTGTCCATTAATCCTCTGTTTTACTGTATTTGTGGTGAGGCCAATGTAGTCAGCATCACACTGTGTGCACTATAATTGGTAGATAAGGTTTTTTATCCCACAGCTGTAATTGCCTTGAATTGTGTTTGTGTGTGTGATTCGTGAGCCTGCTATGAAAAGATTTGGACCGTACTGTTTAAACATTGACTTACATAAAAAATTGCAAATTAACATACAGTTGTAAAAAGACTCAGAAGTGTGTTTACAAATACTGTATAGTTACCTGAGTTCTAGAAAGACATTTCTTTATCTCATAAAACTAGACAATCCAATCAACCAGGAGTTAAAAGCATTGTCTGGTAATCATTCCTATAGCAGCACTCATCAAGTGGTAAATATCGTACTTAACAGTAATAGTGTATGTAATAACCATTTTTTTAGGGAACTTTTATGTAACGTAGCTGCAAAGTTCTCAAGCCTGACCAGACATGCTAGAATATACATGTTTATCTGTTGTGCCAACATGCAGATGTGAACCAGTGCTTTTTTCAAAGTATATTCTGTTATAAACTGTTGTACTCTCTCAGCTTAATTATTCTTTACGTAAGTTGTATTTATTTTCAGCTATCACGGACATGTCCAATGTTCTGCACATTATAAATTTGCTACATCTACGTAAGGTATAAGTAACATGTGTTCTGCATGTGTGCCTATTGTGAAGTGTTCAGCCACTTCCCCATCTTGGTTAAATATTTATAAAGTGTTTTTATTTTCTTATTTAAATTTATATGTAAATCTTTCTTAACAGGCTATATGCATTTTCAGGGTGAGTTTGTCAGGTGTCCGGTATGATACAACAGAATTCAATAACTTAGTAATTGGGGACATGTTAATTTAAATTCATCTTTTCAAAATTTTAATATTAAAGTAGTCAAGGAATTTTAAAGTAGAGTCATTTGATTATTTTCCTGGCTTGTTTGGTTTCAAATTGACCACAGTAAAATTTTAATTATTTTTGTTGATATAACTTTTTCTTGTATTTTGACTAATTTTTGAGTTTTGGCAATTTTAGCTTATTATTATATTTGCCCTGGTGAAGTGAGTAACTTCAGGTGTTGCAAGCTTCT
>PNEQ01032659.1:0-17082 GCA_003012365.1 Medauroidea extradentata
TCATCATGTTTCGGATATGCTTGCAGTCACGTCAGCCGCCCTCGAAGGGTTAAGACGCAGTTGGGACAGGTATCTATGACGTAGGTTCGGCGGGATTCCCACTATGAGCCACCCGGGCTTTGAGTCATCGGCCAGCCCTCAAGGTGTTACGAAACAGCCGCCGACCACCGGCCTCCAGGAACATGGCACGCAACAATATATTCTATGGTATAAGGTGATGAACCAGGAGTGGGGTGGTTAATCTTTAAGCTAAAAGAAATATTAAGTGAAAAGGAAACAACAGTGAGAAGATTCAGAGGGTGTGGAGGAGAACGGAGAGAGGTACACAGTCAATGCTGGTGAAGACAGCGAGGAAATAGAATGCGCAGCGGGAGTTCGTCATGACTGTGAGGGAAGTTGGAAGTTTTAGGAAGGGACGGAAAATTAGTGCTGTGGGAATGGGGAGAAATTTGCTCGCCACCGGGCGCTAGCCTAATTGCGAGTGTAAAACTTATTGTTATTACGTCTGTGGACTGAAAAAAAGCAAAATGAAAACAAATGTAAGAAAGACAAAGACTGCTAGGTTTACGAGGAAGAGGGTTGGGAGTACATACATACAGATGGGAAGGTCAGGAGATGTAGGATGCCATATTGTTACAGAGTGACATAGGGTGAATAAGACAGAAAAAGCTATGTCTGCAAGGAGAAGTACTCTAGGAATGCTGGGAAGGGTAATGAAGGGAGTAAATAGTGCAGTGGAATTATATATATATATATATATATATATATATATATATATATATATATATATATATATATATATATATTATATACACATACATATATTGCAATATTACTGCCAATATTCGAGTATGCAGCTGTAGAGTGGTACTTGTAAAAGGAACTCGACATGCGGGAGCTGGAGAAGTTACAAACGCGAGTAACAAAGATGGGAGAAATATGAAAGGCAAGGGCAGGCAAGTGAGGACACAGGGAACTTTCGGCAATCAGTCATGTTGAAGGAATTGGGGTGAAACTTATTGAAGGAAAAGAGAAATTTGTGACAGCTGATCAGAATGTAAAAGGTGGGGAACGGAGGGGAAGTTAGGCTGCATATTAACTAAAGCAGATTATATAGGAAGGGAATAATAGTGAGAAAATTAGGTGCAGAACAGAGTTGTGTATGCAGCCTATGCTTAGGTAAGTAAGGAAGTGTAATTTGTTAGGTAATTGAGGTTAGATGTTATTGTTTAACACTGGGTGGCTACCCAATTGCAAGTTTAAAATATTTAATTATTATAACAACTGTGACATGATGGCATGGTCATCGCCTTGGAGAGGGAAGTTCAGGTATTGAAAGTATAGGCCTACATTTGCTCCAGACTGTGTAGCTTGGTGAACGTCTGAACTACATTTCTGCCGCTAAATAACTGGGGAGGAAAACATTCTGGTTTAACACGATATATTTTCATAATGTAAATTTTACTCTGTAACTTGGCCTACTTGTCAAGATGCACTACCAAATAGTGCAACTACCAACTCTGCCATAAACAACACTTGCAAACCAAGGAAATTTAGGTTAAGTACCAATTATTTATTTACAAAACAATGAGCATTATTTGCTATGTCCACGACGTCTTTGTATTGCTTACTTCCGGAAAGTGATAGAATTCACGAATTTAAAATTCACTATACTGATTACAGTCGCGCATAAAATACACCTCTCTCAGAGAAACGAGTTTGCTATTTCAACCTTCGCAAGTCGTCCCAGGACGTATTCTCAAACTGCTTCTCGTATATTTGTTAAAGATGATAGTTATACTTGTTGTGTTCAATAAACACGGAATGTTTTTACATATTTTCGCGTAATGTTGTAATGATTATACGGACATCGTTGTTTATATTTTCGAAACATTGCCTGAACTAGTGCGCAGGAAGGAACACTCGATTCTGATTGGCTAGTATTTTCATCTTGCAGCAAGTCCTCCATAGAAAATTGCACGTAGTCGATTACGAAAACTTCCATGAAAACGGCCACAACTCTGCTATACCTTCCACAGAATCATCCACGAGGGCGGCAAAGCGAGATTCCATGGAATATTCCACGGAAAATTCCATTGTGGCCAAGGGCCTTAAAGACACCACGCACATTGGAAGCATTATTTTAAAGCCCTCAAACTTGGCAAAAATCGACTTTTTTACTCGGCTATTTCTCAAGATATATGCAACGAATTTGTTCTAAATTGATGTCTACAAGTATATTGGACTTTGTTATAGTGACGCGTTCAATAAAATGACAGGGTTACAGCTTAAAGTCCCACAGTAAAAATGTTACGGCGGGAACACTGCGCTCGCGTTTGCCACTCTGGCCGTACAGGTGATACCACATTAAATGTGTCAGCAGACATCGCTCGTAGCGCCTCAACAATTTTCGCCAAACACACACACACACACACACACACACACACACACACACACACCCTTCACCAGACGGCAGCCTTAAGGGGGTGTATTAGATACTAAATTATATTTATCGATTTTCTGCAATAACTTCCGTTTTAAAATAATTTTGGTAAATGTGACAGTGTTGAGGCATAGAAGATATTTTGTGGCATTTTGGAAGATCATAATAGTGTTGTATGTTCATCTTATTTGACCTTGTAATTATTCCTGAAAGTTAGCCTACAGTTCCCTTGAAATGATTCCACATGACATATTAATGAAAGATTCCATTATTATTTATGTCAAGCAGTTTATCTAGAACATATCATATGCCTTACCGAAGAGACAATTTTTATAATACAACTTGAATGTACTGTATATGATGGTTCGAAAACTAAAGAAAAAAATCAAGGAAAAAAACAAGTAATTACCTTACACTTCCCCTTAGGTTTCACTCCTGAGAAGGTACAGCGCTCAGAGAGAAAAAAAGACTGATTGTTAATTATTTTAAAAGCTATTGATGAAAAATAAACCCCACCAGTCACTGCAAATATTTTAATGTAATAATGATAGATTATGGAGAGGATACCCTGAGAGCAGACGTATAACTGGACGCCATACGTGTCTGCCAAGCCCTGAAGGATGATATGAAATGAAGCCAGTAGATAGATTTAGTATGTTCTGGGACAAGGGGATGGGGGATCGGAGCGTAGGATCCGCTGATGACGTCACCGCCGCCATCTTGGATGATGTCATTTCCCCGTTTTTACCTCAAAATTTTCCTTTTTTACCTCAACATCAATAAAATTTCCCATTTACCTCAAAATTTCCCGTTTTTCCCTCAAAATTTCCCGAATTTCCCTCAACATTTTCCCGGAAAACTAAAAAAATACTCAAAAACACCGTATTGCTCAATCAGGCTGGAGTATGCTGAAAAGGAGCAAAAAGAAGCCTGAATGAGCAATATCTCTCATCGGCAATTATGTTTCCAACATCCATCTTGTCCGGGATACCTGCTGTCAATTAATTCAATCAAATAAACCATAGGGGTTTTCTCCGAGTCCTCCGAAATTTTTTTCTAATTCGCATTCCTATCAGCCGCAAACCATACTTCATTACGTAAAAATATTTTTCTAGTAAAATAATTTAAGTAATTAACCATACCACAACTGAACGAGGTCCCCCACTCTCACTCTCATGCTAATAACCTAACCCAGACTCCTATTCTAGCTATTCCCGAACGATTTCCAATAAATCCAATAAAATAAAATATAGAGGTTTTCTCCGAGTTTTCCGAAAATTTTTCTAATTCGCATTCCTTCCTTACCCCACTCACACCACATACAGAAAATATTTATTTTAATTAAATTAAAAAAATAACCAACACTATGCCTAGACGAGGCTTCCTTAGTACCCCACCATACTTTACAATCAAGTCACTGCCCGATACCTCCCCCTCCCATCATCACCAACCTCTTTTGGCCTTCCCCTATCTTCCCAAGTCACCACATACATGCTAATCACGCGACACTCCTCCCCTCCATACCTGATACCATCCTGTACCACCTTCCTCTCCTCGTCGAGTCAGCACATACATGTGCCGCAGTATGGTGCAATACTAACCTTTGTACTTCCCCTTACTCCCCCATCACATTTCTGAGATGTGACATATTGGTGTTGCAGCATGACGCAACTCTGTAGGAGACTTTCAGTATCAGCACTTTGAATGATTCAATATAGCTAACAGACTCCATCTTCCAAAACTTTGGCTGTAGGTTTTTTTTTTTTTTTTTTGTTCTACCTGCATTCAACTACTGTTTCAATACATCCTAGATTTATCCTATCACTATAACATTAATTATGTTCCAGCCACTACCAGTGACAGAGTTAATCAACTTCTAAGATCTCTTTCGTTTTCACAGACCATTCAAATGCACAAACCACAACAACCCTTCAGTTACATTTACACCACATCAAATTTACCCAGTAAAACCATATCAAGCATAAGTCTTTCACTATAGTACCAGCAGTATAAATAAACGTTCTTCACCTATTTACCTCAACCCTCCTCCTACCCAGACTAGTTTTAGTTATTTCGTGAACTTTCAGCTAAGTCACTTGCAAGAATATAAAATTTACTTTAAACTTCGCTGGTTTAACACAGCTGAACATGTTTTACACTGATAATACATTTATTATATATTTTTCTTCTTGTTTTTGCACTTGAAAGGATATATTTACTAAAATAAATTCCAGATTAAATACACTTATACAGTATTTTATTTCCATTAACAAACATTATTTCAACATTATAAAAACAGAAAATCATCATATTAGCTACACACTCAGTACAAATTTATACGTATCGATAAAACATTTAATATTATAGTTTCCAAGTTCTCATCTTAAGTCGCTAGGTAACTGTCTTAAAAGTAGGATGCATTCGTAATTTGTTCACATAGTTTTATAAGTAACATTTAGGTTTACAAATTAAGTTGCAGTTAAAATTATAGTTATCTACCGATACTTAGAGACAAGGTATTTATTTATTTAGCGGCCTCAACACACTTGTTCTCAGTTCCAGGTTATTCACCGAATCCAGGGTCCAGCCCGAACCTTTCAAAACCATTTCTTCTTCTTCTTTACATATCTTCTGTATATTTTTCTCAACAGCGTTTTCAATTTCATGTACATTATAAACAGGAACATTCGACGTCTTGAATGCTTTTCTGTTGTATCCTTCATCATGCGGTTCTGGTTTTGTATAGCTACAATCCAACCACATATTATATTTAAAGGACCATGTTTTTCCACTTCGTCGGTAAGTTGATGTATAATATTTTCTTTCATACTTGCTAGGAACGAACAAACATTTTTTGAATGACTTGTTAAATTTGGCGCAACATGATCTTTTAGATTGCCCTTGAAAGCAGATTGCTTCAGAAAAAAGCAATTTATGTTAGGCTTCACCTCATCAACTACAAATCGTGGTTGCGATGTATGACCAGGTGACGAGACAATAGGTGTTACAGACGAGGTACTCTTGCATTCAGCTTGAGAACACTTCTTCATATCGAATTCAGAAGATGAAGGCTGAATCTGTTGTTCCACTGCAGCTGATACGGAATAATTTTTACTTTTCCAGTGCTTCTTTAAATTATCCGTGCGAGTATACTGTCGGTGACACTTATCACAATAGGAGACCTTACGGATGGTACTCCTTTCACATTTATTCTTCTCGTGTCTTCTTGCATCATGATCGTATGCAAATGTCTTGTTGCAGTAGTTGCAAGGATACCTTACCATAGAGCTACCATCAGCATTTATCGATTATCCTTCGCACTTCTTCGGTACTTGTAGCAGATGACGCTTTGCAGTCATGTAGGAAGGCCTTTACATAATTTTAGATTCCTTTTCAAGTTACTACGCCGTCCAAACAGAGATTTACACTATTCACATGAAAACATAACACGCTCTGCATTCCGATAACACCCAGTTTCATGCTGTCGAGCATTGTAATTTTTAGTGAAAGTCTTCTTACAGTAATGACATGAATGAGTATCTGCTGCGAGATCCATTTTCAACCAACAGCACGTTATGTTCAGCCAATATGTTCTCTTCAAAGACTGAGGAGCAACTGATCATTTTGGTTCCAGCTGCAGCTATAACTACTTACCAGTGACATATATACCGCACACTCTGCACATAGCTCCGCATGTAGCTTCACACTTTCTTCATACTCAACTATTTCTATTTGCAATCTGCATGCCCCTACCCTCCTTGAGCACCAACATATTTATTTAATTTTTCTTACATTTCATTAGTTTTTTCTATCCCACTTTGAAATTTCCCATTTCGCTTACATTTCAATTTTTTAATACTTTTCACCTTATGTTAGTCTTATATATTGTGTTTCCCTACTAGGATTTACAGAAATCATACCTTGTATATGGTTTACATTATTTTCTACACTTTGAGACTTAAATATTATTCGCTTTCATTTCTTTAACAACAACTTTCAAGTCACAGGATCCGAATTGAACCAACCAGTTCCCCCTGTAATTATATGTATTGAACCATTGTTCATAACTAAATTTTACATAATGTGATCCAGCAACCATTTACCTTACAGTAAGAAGTCAATTACCATAGTTCCAATTTTTTCTTCGTTAAATTTCACAGTATTAGACTGTACATTTTACATTAAATTGTAATTTATTTACAAATATGTATTATCAAGCCCCCATACCCCTCTATCTCCCGAATATCTGACTTTATTCATAACTCAACCTCTCCGATCACTTTCCCCTTAACAGACTTCACTCGAACTCAAAAACCAAGCCTTTCATTAATAGCAAACCTTCTATCATAGCAGCCATAACATTAACTACAATTAGGTAACACTTAGTCATATTACGCAGCCATAAACCAAGTTATATTTACCATTAGAATACAAAGAGAAAGAGCAAAAGCAAATCAAAAATATGTAACCAAAGCATATACATACCATACGTCACCAAGCAGAACCAACATATACTTATCAGACCCCTAAGACATTTCATATCTCAAACAAAAATTCTGCTGTGAAGCACACACCCTACACACCACATGAACATACCATATACCATACACACACCACAAACACACATCACATACACACACCCTGTACACATAACCACCCCCTTCCCTCAACTCCACAACACCCTCCACACCCATACCATACATCCATATACTCATTCACTTGCAATACACTCTACCACACAAACACTCGCACAACCTTATTACTCCGCACACATCAGAGTACAATCCACACACACAGCACTGCAGACACCTCACATAGCACTGCATGCTGCGCACATATCATTACAGGCTCCGCACATATCATTACAGGCTCCGCACATATCATTACAGGCTCCGCACATATCATTACAGGCTCCGCACATATCATTACAGGCTCCGCACATATCATTACAGGCACCGCACAAAGCACCGCAGGCACCGCAGTTAGCACCGCAGGCAGCACACATGTTCTCACACCCTCCACACATGTCTCAATAACCCTCCACACATGTCTCAATAACCCTCCACACATCGTACTACAGGCACCTCACATAAATCAGCTGGCACCTCACATAAAAACTACATGCACCTCACATAAACACGCCTGCACCTCACACAAAAGAGCAGGCGCCTCACATGGAACTGCAGGCACCTCACATAAAACTGCTAGCACCTCACATAAATCAGCTGGCACCTCACTAAAACTGTAGGCACCTCACATAAATAACCCGGCACCTCACTGCTCCGCACACAAAAACGTGTGCTCCGCACATATTTCATATGCTCCGCACATAAAACTACCGGCTCCGCACATATTTCATATGCTCCGCACATAAAACTGCATGCTCCGCACATGTATCTGCATGCATCATACATGTCCACAGAACCTCCAAACATGTTTCTACACATGTTTCCACACCCTCCACACATTTCCCCACACCCTGCAAACATGGCCCATACATATTCCCAAACCCTCCACCGATGGCATAGATTTGTCCTGGCTTCACATAATCGCATTTCAGCACGTAGGGAGGCGGTCGCTTTATCCGCTGTGTCAACCGCGGTCCAATTTCAAATTACGTAACCGCTATTAACATTCTCCAGTACAGTTAAGTTCGGAGTGAGTTACGAAGAACAGCTCCGTATGGTAACGTATTGACAAAAGTGTACTTACATTTTTACTGGCAGTGTGGCAGCTGAAACGGGGTTTTTTCTATATGCAATAGAATAAAATTGGCGCAACAGATAGTTAAAGTTTCACAACGTAACGTCTCGACCAAAGGAAAACGGTGCATTGTAGTTAGCGGTGTAAAAATATGGCGGGGCTTTCAAAAGTGTTGAAACCATCGCGAAACACACAAGGAAAATACTTCTTACCACACAGCTGTCTACAATCGTAGACCTTCGGACGGTTGGTTGCTACTTTTTTTTGGCCTGGGACTTTGCTTGCATACTGTGTAACAGACACGATGCCGATAGATATTCACCCACGTCACTATGATGAAACTTCTCTCTCTCTCTCTCTCTCTCTCTCTCTCTCTCTGATATATATATATATATATATATATATATATATATATATATATATATATATATATATATATATAAAGGATGTCCAGTAACAAAAGCATAAAAAAAACACAACGCGAATCCTGAACTAAATTGAAGACGAAAATGTAAGTGGCAAAATGTTGTACGACATTTTACGTGCACAATGTTGTAACACTGCACGGAGATAGCCCTCTATTGCACTCCACGTCCAGGTAAATTTTATGAACTGTATGCTTACGTCAAGTAAACGTGACATTATGTTCGGACTGCTCGGAAATTGAACCTGCGCCTATAACATGCCGTTCAGAACGGTAGAAGATAAGATATCTGTGGAGCGCAAGAAGGGGCTATAGTGTAATGCTGCAACATTGTCGTTTCCTTCTTAGTCCACGATTCGCGTAGTGTGCTTATTGTGCGTTTGTTTCTGGACATCCTGTATGTGACTGTCTGTCGGTTTTGTAACGCATGCGTTCCTTTGCCGAATGTGTTTAAACTTTGGTGAGTTGGTGCTCACGTAAAATCCATGCTTATATGGACAGCTGTAGGCATATGGCCTGCACACGTGTAAAAAAAAAATACTGTGATCCAAATGCACTTCAATAAACAGGTTTACATCGCATGCCGAGTACTCGTACAAAGTATATTTCCTCATTAAACTGACAATCACGCCAACGAAGTCGCGGAAAACAGCTAGAAAACTATAAAAAGTAGAACAGAATTTCTTTGTAATTCTTATGCTGTCTCCTGCCTTTGTTAGTTTATTTCATAAGGTTTGGCTGCATTGATTCAGCTTTTATTTTAAGGATGGTATCGGTTCCGGCAGCAAAACGTAGAACTTTAGTGTTAGGTACATATGTTATTTAGCAGCCGTGTAACATTTCTGAGGTTCGTCTACATAAGAACAGCAGCTATAAACTTTTTGTGTCAGAAGTTTAGTTTTGTAAGGTGGCCACCAGGCCGCCGAATGGTGTGCAAAGTTTCGGCTGAAAGGAGTTGGTTAATAAACTGCTCAACGCGCGCGAATCATGTCTGTTTCCGAATAGCATTCTAAGAACTTTTACGAGTATGAACACTTATTTTAGATGAAAATGTGTGTTTTTGCGGTCATCTTATTTTACGTGTGAACTTCCAAATGCAAAATATTTAAAAAGGTATATGCATGCGCAAGACATATTTATTATTACGACATAAAATGAGAGTCACGCCCGAATGTCTCATAGGATAGCTCTAAGCGAGGAGTGTCTTGAACCTAAAGGTGAGACGTGATGCACGCTCTTCCACACGCGTGCACCAAGGCGGCCATCTTAGCTGTTCCTTTATAACGCTGGAAATAGTTAAAACTGTTTTTTTTACCGTTATCTTCAACTGAGAAAATTCTGTTGCATGGTATTTAAAGCACCAGACAGACATGCAACATGCAATTAATTATCTTCTATATATGTTTTCGAATTATAAGGTCATGGCTGAAAGTTGCAAGAGGTGTGCTGACGGGGCCTACGCGTAGAGGAGTACTGTATCAGATGCGAGCCTGTACGGCTGGAAATAAGTTAACATGATGAAATCACTCGGCTTCTCCTAAAGGGGACCGGACTGGACTTGACTTGAGTCCGGTGTAAAATCCCATTCTAATATTTTCTTATGTGAGTGGCGCCACTGCAACGTGACACGACTGTACTTGACTGTAGTTGCAGACCTGACTCCGGTGGTGTCCAGTCTCGGACGGGAAAGTGACCTGACTCAAGTTCCATCTCCGAGCCACGCTGCAGTGTTATGTGTACAATGGAGGGAGAAATGTGTACAGAAAAGTTTCTTATTGAATTGGTACATGATAACAAAGTGCTGTACGATACTGATGATGCAAAATACAGCGATTCCTGGCTGAAAGTCAAGGTTTGGGGCGAAATAGCGAAGAAATGTGTAATACATTCCTGTAAGTGCATACTTGTTTACTATGTATAATTTAACAGGCATGGCAGATAATAAAAACAATGATACGAACAACTTTTATGTATCTGCTACATGTTTTGGAACAATACCATGGTCTCACCTAGGGATCAAGTATGGTTTTACACTTTCCATAAAAAAAAAATCAATAAATAAATATTTTAAGTAAAAATCGTGAAATTTTCGGAGAATGTTTTATGTTAATGTGGTAAATAAAGTCGACACTATATTGTTAACACTCCCAATTTGGTCATATTGACCTGAATTCCTGGTTTAAAAAATGCTATGAATAAAAAAATTGTCGTCTTAAGTGAGAAAATAATAAATACACACTGAAGCATTTAAAGTAATTTTTGACTAGTCTACCCTTTACATCGATGAAATAAAAATATTTTTTTCAAACGGTCGAAATGACCGTTGCTTGGGGTCTATGTAAAATCACCTGTGGAAAGTTATAGTGTTAAACTATATCCCATTGCCACGGTACTTGACCACATTAAGAGTTAAAATACGACATAAATGAATCACGCACTTGAAAAGCTTCTGTGCTGCTTTTTCTGGGCAATACTTGTAGTCTTATCATGCTGTGTTGAACCTCTTGTACATTGTTGCCCATGATTATATTGTCATCTGCATTCAAGAGAAAGTTGTGGAGAACACAAAAAGCCTTCACCACTTTGTCGGCCAATTTTACAGAAACTTCCAAAGGTTTCCAAAACACTCTCCAACGAGAAGCCAAAATATCGAATGCATTCTCGACCACTCGTCGTGCACGTGAAAGCTTGTAATTATAAATTGATCGTTCTCTGCTTAAGTTTTTTCCTGGGTATGGACGCATAACGTGTATCAACAGAGGAAAAGCCTTATCTGCAACAGCAACATAAGGCATTTTTATGCCTCCTTCATATAAAACTTCGTTAGGAGATAAATTACACCCTTCTCGTAAACGTTTTCCAATTAAACTGCTTGAAAATACACCACCGTCACTGAAACGTCCTTTCGCACCAATGTCGACCATGGTAAATCTGTATTTTGCATCCAATAATGCCAATAACACTATAGAAAATGTTTTCTTGTAGTTAAAATAAGCTGACCCTGATTTGGGAGGTGCTTTAATTTATATGTGCTTATCGTCTAAAGCACCGAAGCAGTGATCATAATTCCACCTTGCCTTGAAGTCTTCAGCTGCAACTTTCAATTGTACCGCATCTGGCTGAGGCATCTCGCTTGGCTGCAGTCGGGACCATATAGCTTTACAAACTTCAGAAACAATGCGTGAGACACTCCGGTGTCCGAGCCGATAGCTATATTCCAGTGATTTAAATGAGCTCCCAGTACCTAGGAACCTGAAACAAATTTATAAATATCATATGTTCCATTTATTCTATTAACTTATAACGGCGGTATACATACTGAAAACAATAAAGTTTTGATGTTTGTGTTGGAAGGAAGGGCTGTTGCTGTAGTGTACTAGTATTTATAATTTTTTTACAGGTGATGAGGCAAAAGCAATGCGGATAAAGCTACGAGATGCATAGGCCTACAGGAGTAGTGTGAAGCGCTTGAAAGCAAGTACCAGAAGTGGAGACCCAGCCGATACAATCAAGCCATGGAAATACGCTGAACAGATGGATTTTCTTAAACCGTACATGAAAGATACGCCCAGACACACCAACGAATGTAGGGAAGCAAAGGGATCTGACGTTGCAGATAACAGCGAAAATGTAACAAATGATGTTCTCAACAAAGCTGAGTTGCAAAATTGTGCGGAAGATATGTCTGAACCACCTGCGGTAAATCAACACAATGAAAAAAAAAAAAAAAAAAAAAAAAAAAAAAAAAAAAAAAAAAAAAAAAAAAAAAAAAAAAAAAAAAAAAAAAAAAAAAAAAAAAAAAACGTAAAACATGTGATCCAACCCTCAATTTTCTTGAAAGGCAGGCAAAAGCTAGGGAAGAACGTAGTAAAGAAAGGTATGCTTTGTACCGTGACATTCTCCAGCCTTCAGATGGGTTAAAACTTGTCTTTGATTCTATGTATGCTGCAATTAAGAAACTAGCACCGGACTTGCAGAAGGCGGTGAAGCGCAAATTATTTTCTGTAGTATCTGAAGCCAAAGACGCGATGGAGAACAGTTCGCCCCTATACGCCGCACTCAATCATCAAGCTTCATGTACATCCACAAACACCTCTGAAGAGTATGAACAGATAACGGAACAAACATCTCAGTTTGCCAGCGCCACTAACAACATATAGTTAGCGAGTGTCCTTAAAGAGTACATGGGCAGTGTGTGAAATAAATGTGAGGTATAACCTGTGTGCGTATAAAATATGTAAGTTGTTTTGTTTCCTCTATATACTATCAGTAATATTTGAGCATTCGAGCTTAAGGAGAAACATCCAAGGTGCAACATATTATTTATTTAATAACTTATAAACATTAGTAAACAGTGCTTCACTTAAGTTTGTTCAATTAACTTCTTAACTGCCTATCTCGGGCTACAATTATGTGAAAAATTAATTAACAAAATTGGAAACTTTTGTCCTATTTTCTCAAAACACTTTAAAATATGTTTCATTTATGTCAAAAATCGCTGTAATATTCATGCTGTAATGTACTTTAAAGCATAACATTTTCATTGTAAAAGGTTTAAAATATACTTAGTCAGGAAAGGGGTTGAAGTAATGAAGCTTCCCATTCTGTTACCACATAACATATAACTAACTAGCCCTTTCCCAAATAATTCCTACAATATTACTTACCTTAAGCAGACTGCCAGCTTCTCTTTGGTACAAATTGGTCTATGTCAATTTGTAGATTTCTTCATGATGTCTGTAGCAATTAAATCATGAAGACTCTCGAATTGGGACTTGCTTAATCGTAAGTAGTTTTTAAACTGCTCTTCTGTCAAATCCCTCAATAGTGTATGATATTCACCAAAGGTTTCACGTTGTGTTACATGCCGGCTTCGCCATTTTCTTTTACTTTTTGGCAGTAACACATACTGTAACCACTGCTCATCATCTGAATCAGATTCCGAACTTAAATCAAGCAACGCTACCTTAGAAAGCGCCATTCCTACCGCTTGTCTGAGGTCAACTGCGGTCTGTTTTGTTCTGTTGGCTATTGCGCATACTCACAGTACTCAGGTCCAGTCAAGTCCAGTCCAGTCCCAGTGGCGCCTCACCTTAAGAATCAACACAAACAGGACCAGTCAAGAGCTTAGTGATCATGATCTGCCATCGGGCCTTTTAGGACGAAATCCGAAATTGTTTTAATCGACTATTGACGGGCACTTCGTGAAGATCCTAGTTGACGATGCTGTAGAGAGCTAGCAGAAAGATGTTGAAACACCGACTTCTGAACTACGTGTTTCTTTCGACACTCATGCCCTTTTTCCTCGACTCTCTTGACACTTTTCCTCAACCTTGGCTTTAATCGTTTTATGGGACAGGCGGCGATATGGAACGGGCATTCTGTATCGTTCCCGTTACAGTTGTCTGTCATTTACCACAATTCCTTTCCGGTAAACGTGTTCCACCACTTTTTTTTAACAATACAAATGAAAATAAATGCACGGTCTGTGGCGGCTCCAAGTATAAGGGAACCGGAAAATTATCCAGAGTCCCGCGCTTACAGAGGGTCTCGCCTGACAGTCTCAAAACTGTAATTGTTAAAATATGCGGAAATATTGCTTCAATCGGTAAATTCAGCTTGATCAAATGTTTAATTTTTCTTCTTAGTTCACGACACGTTGTTCAGCTCAGCAGAAAACTCCCGTACAGCAATCATTCGGATACGATCCAGTTTCTCGGAAACTGAACTATGTACGTGAATTTTTTTCTACAAGGAAACATAAATTGTTAATACAATGCTTGCATAGTATAGAATTTTTTATTCTGATTCGAAACTTTTCGTATATTGTTTAGCGAGTCGTATGTCAGTGCATTAGTTTCAAGTGCTATTAAATCTCATGAAACTATAGCAATGCTCTCAAAGACTATATTAAAATAGTTGTACTAAGATAAGAGCATAGGTGAGGTAAAATTACATGACTCGCCGTCTGAAAATAAGATTTTAGCGGTGCTAGGAAGACTTATTGGAACTGAAATTTTTGCGTTCCGAGTAATGTATCTTTGGGAAGGCACAATACAACTTTAACCCCAGATCCCCGCAGATATTATGTTTTGTCTTGTCAAACGGATTCTTAGATTTGATATGAGAAAGTATCTGCATCAGGCGATGAAAAAATAGCGAATTAAAACAATTCCTTGGTGGAAAAATAACCAAATTGAATTCACTCAGTTCTAAGTCAGCCATGTTGTAAACTGAAATAAAAAAGTATTTAACAATCGAGATGTCACTTGGAATGAGCAGCTCATCCTAATATAGTGAACTGTAATTCAATAAACTGGTGGACGTAGTGTAATGATATGACCAAGCAGGCCGGACAGCGACAGAGGTTCGGGCTGCAATTAGGCCAGTATTGGGAAACCAAGGAAGACAGTACTCACCTCACCTCCCTCCCTCGTAGTGCTAAAATAATGAAGATAAGCACGACAATATAAAGCCTTGTTACCCAGTACTCTTTGTGGAGTTTTTAGTTATAGAAAAAACTACTGCTGGATGGCTGGCTTATTTAATAGCAACTGAATTGGAACAACTTGGTCTATAATTGGAAAACTCCAGAAGCAATGTTCACTGTTACAAAAACAGTCCCAACATGTGTAAAGAAAACAGAAGTGATTTCCAGAGACTACAATTATTGAGCATCAAACCCTTTGTCTTTCTTGTAGGTTGCGGCAGGCACCGTTGAACCTAGCTTAAGGCTGTTCCAGTGGGGAAAAAAATCGCCATGTCAGAAATCTTAATTTGAATGGACAAATGTGGTTCGTAATCCTTCCGCGAGCACGCTGAGCAAGAGACAGAGCGCGTTGACTTCCTATATTAGCCGAAACGCTCCAAATTATGTTCAGTCGCCGTCCGGGTCCGGGTGAGATGTATGTCGGTCTCTCTCCCCTCCAACCCTTCGTGCGATGACAGCGCTCCGCGTATTGAAACAGCGTTAGTGGTCAATTCTGGAACTTCGTAGTGCCAGCCTTGGAGCTTTCTAGCTGGAGGAGGGAAGATATCGATCGTCCGTACGCGCATGCGCCACTTCCCCTCCACACCCACGTTCAAGCTCTCAGCCTTCCCCCTCCATACTTGTGCGCCTTTGTCTCCGTACCAACACAGCTGTTTTGAGCACATGGCCTGAAGCATTTGCGAATGTAATAAAGAATATTTTTTTTATGTGCATAGGACTTGTTAGTGAATTATATTTTTATAAGAACCAACATATTAATGACTAGAGCCACGATTTTATAGCGTAAAGATTTTTGCCTCAGTTTGTTCCAGTGACGTCACGAGCACGTCTGCAGTTCTGCTTCACCGTCGGGAATTGGATGTGCTTACTCTCACATGTCTTGGGTTCGACCCGCAAATCACGAGCATGTGTTGTCGCGGTAACCTTATTGTGATTGGCACAGTCAAATGAGAGACGTCGCTTCGCAGAAATACGCTGCTAGTAACCATGAAGCATAGCTGCAGATGTGCACGTAAGGCAGCTTCGTTTCGTTGCGCGTGCGCCGCAAGAGTGCAAGACTGTAGCAGACACACCCTTGCAACTTCAATAGCAATTTCGGTGGTCACATTGTAGTTGAAGTCATGGCCAAGAGAAGTCAGCACGTTCGCATGTGTTTCAGCTGTCAATTCATAGTGGCGCTAAAACCGTAGCGTTTTAATCAAATGATAGTTAATGATAAATAGTAAAGACAAAGTATTTAAGATTTTAAATCTTTTATTCTGTATTATTTTTTTTATTCTTGATAACATTTTTTGGGTATTCTTGTAAAGTGTTTAATTGAAAACATTTGTTATTTTTGTGTTGACTTCGATGGTCGTCTCTGTTTGGATTTGTATCATGGCTGTTCTACGTGTTTGAATAACTGATTTAATATTTCTCTTGCTGTATAGATTTCACTTTGATGCGTGTATTGTGCGGATATTATAGAAACTCCTATAAAAATCGTCCTGTATTTAATGGATATAATGTTGTAAGATGTGAATTCAGCATTTAGCGACACCTTTCCTCGGTTGGTAGCTTGTGCTCTGAAAACGAAGATAATTGCTCATGACTGCCTGCATTTATTCTGGTTTAATGATAAAACTTTCCATTTACTCTGCTAAGTACAAATCATGTAAACAGAGCGAATGTAAAGATTTAACCATACATTGTAATGGAAGCATGCAATCAATGGGTATAAATCGGGCCTTAGTAACGAATAATCATAAGGATAAGTGGTATATAAATACCTAGATGAAGTTCGTTAGATTCGAGCAATCGATAAGATCGTATCGTTTGAGCTTCTGCTGTGAAATCATAGTGGCAGCACTATCACCAGATGTTTTTGTTCTCTATCGGAACTACTTTAGTTGTAGCCTATGGTCGTTGGTAGCAGACGATACTGGCGAGCTGACGACACCTCCCCAGCCATCGGCGCTGTTTGCCAGGTCGTGTCGGGGTGACCCGGAATGAGGACTGGCGCGTGGTTACTCACCCCGCCCC
>PNEQ01032660.1:0-17085 GCA_003012365.1 Medauroidea extradentata
AGTTATTGCGCCCATTATGTACATTATTAGGACTGATTAATTAAAAAGATGTACTTTGTACCGGTTCGGTGATTCCTTGTTTAAAATATCATAACAATGTCCCCGTAAGCTTCATGATAGAGAACAATTGATACAAACTTGTCTGCAAAAGTGCACACCGAGCCAACAGCTCGTCTTTGCTAACAACTTTATCGAACATGCATAAAACAAATACAAACTAATGGGGCTGTAAACAAAAAATGTAGAACACAGCTAAAACAAAATAAAATAAATTATGCAGCAAAGGGTTTCAAAGAAATAACAGTTGAAGTAAGTTATAATTGCAAAAAGTAACGTTGACAACAAATTGTCGACACTGGGACACGAACCTCGGACCGCAAGTTTACAAGGTTCTGACACAGACACTGAGCCACAGAGACAGGTTGGATCGAAGGAACTCCTTTGAATACTCGTTCGTACGCGCCTGATGCGGACACACCGGATGTGACGTCATGGAAACTTGAAGGCGAATTTTCGGGCCTTTCCCGTCCGTTTGGACCCTACATGTCCTGTGTCGAATCACTTGCCTTGGAGTCCCCAGTGTCACTGCGGGGAGCTTTAAACAGTTAGCATCCTCATCCTGTATATTGACAGGTTAACAGTTTCTTATAACAGTTCATTAAGTATCAAACTTTTAACAGGCCTACAGCATTTCTTCACAGTATGCAGGAGAAAAATATGATGAATGCAGCTAGTTTTGTTAGTTTTGTGCAGCAATGAGCATACTTCAATTGTTTACAATATGGTAGTGCACAACTTATACTGATGTCTGCTATTTTATTACACACTTTTCTGGAAATGTTTAATTCCAGGACTATGCAACAAACATTACCTACTACTGTGACCTAATTAACATTATTTATTAATTTTCAATGCATAACAACTTAAGTTAACTTTAGGTACGACCAATTTAATATTAGATGCTCTTGCATGATGGTTGTACTATTAATGATATATTTTAATTATTTTAACAGTTACTTACTCACTGAAAATACAAAGTTATTCACAAAAATTAGAAACTGTGCTACTCTGGCTGGAATAGGAACAACCCTACCATAAGTTAGTGAATGAACGTATCATTGTCTATGTTGCTAAAAAAAAAAAGTTCTATAAGCTAACTTATAATACTAATCATACCAAAAAATAATATAATTGTAAATTACCATTTACATGGAAGGGAGGATGAGGAGTGTTCAACCCTACATCGATATGCACTGCTAAAGTGGTATAACTTCTTTGTCAAATTATTTTTTACACCCTAGCAAAAAATAAAGTTAGGCTTTTAAGTATATATTATTACATTATTTAACCGCTTAAAATCCTAAGTGAGGTTATTTCAAGAAAATAAATAAATTAATAAAATGTTGAATTTTTTAAAATAATTTTTTATGTTAAACAACAAAACTACAACTCAAGATAACTTGGGTGATGCAATTAATATGTTGAATACTAACTCCTAATGTCATACAGCATATGACTTTATATTTTTTGGAATAGTTACCCGAATTTTACCTAGATAGTAGCTACTCCTGTGTGGTAAGTAAGTTATTGTCTGTGGGAAAGGGGGGTTGGGAGCAAGAGAGAAAGGGGAGAGGGAATTGTAATATCACAAAAAATTACCTGAACTGTCACAACTTTGTGGTGGTGAATTTTTTGTTTTAACATCTCAAGGGGCTTGGACTTTCCAACTGAGGTCGTTTTTTTGTTCCTCTTATTATTTACCTTTGTGCTTCCATTATGAATACACAGATTTGGAACAACTCCTTTCTTTAACCTGCACAGGATTAACCTAAAAATATTAACACACTAATGTTTTAACAAATATTACAAGTTACAGCAGAGTAAAATAATACAGAACCTGATTGGCTGTACATAACAGGAAATCAATGTTACAAAGCCCCATGGGTTAAGGGCGTGGTCTACCGCAATTTTCATCATCATTATTTTATTTTGTATTTGTACCAGATATTTTTTTTTCTTGTTTTAGACACAAAATGTGACTAAGTTTGGCTCTTATGAATTTTTTTATCTCTCATAGTTTTCGCGTAATGGCTTGTTAAAGTCATATTTTGCATGTTTCCATTTTAACGACTTCACTAAAACCAACTGATATACCAATCTCAAAAAAATCACAGTGGATAAAGTAATTGCAGGCTACAATGATATGCTCATAAAATTAAAGAATAAACATTATTTGTATTTTTAAAAAAATTATTGAACCTTTTAAATTTTTATTTTCAGTTTCAGCAATTTTTTAAAATTCAAATAATTTTTATTCCTAAAATTCATGAGCATGTCATTGTAGCCTGCAATGTCTTTATCCACTGTGAATTGTTTCAGTTTGGTATATAAGTTGGTTTTAGTGTAGTCGTTAAAACGGAAACATGCAAAAATATGACTTTAACAGGCCATTACGCAAAATCTATGAGAGGTAAAAAAATTTCACAACAGCAAAATTTAGTCACATTTTGTGTCTAAAATATGAAAAAAATATTTGGTACAAATAAAAAATAAAAAAATGGTGATGAAAATTGCGGTATACCACGCCCTTAAGTGGTTAGTAACGGAAAACAAATAGCTTCAGGATGGTATAATTTTAAAAGTATGTACATTTATACACTTCATAGGAGCACTATTGTACATTGCCATTGGCCAGCTGTTTTTTTTCAGAGTACTCAAGTTTCCCCACCCTTCACATTCCGTCGCTTCTTTCATTTCATTTTTCGTTGCATGGCAGATGTCTATGGGCAGTGGGCACCCAGTTCAGCAGTCTGCCACCACTGGTGTCTTGCCCTGTCCTCGAGTGCCCTTCACAAATGATATGTATTTATTTAACACTATTTTACATAATGTACAATTTACATTATAAATACATTATGAATGAACTTTGCTCACTGATGTAATAAATTAGGCATATAAAATCCCACTTTTAAAATCTCGCTAGCAACATTTACTACTTTTCCCAAGAAAATGAGACATTAGCTACAATGATTGGCTTTCATGAACTACACTTTACATAGCCAAAAAATGTTTTGTACTTAATTTATATTTATAGTTGCTTTAGGCTCACTGTGTTATGTGGTATTAATTTACATAATTAAATAGTCTTTTACAAATTTTAATCTGTTATTTTTTATTTCATAATACCTTTTTCAACTATGAAAACAGTCTACATGTGTACAGTTGGTAGGGGCGTGGAATGTATTGACATAGGAGTTGGAAACTGTTATGATGGTTGAAAAATTAGGGAAGGGTTTGATATAAGAGATCATATAGGATGAATCTGACACAAGATGGTTGCACAATAGTAACTGATATTATTTATCTATTTCATAAATTAGATTTATATAGGCCTACTGTATAGACTTATCCAACACCATTGTGTATGTCATACTGTGTACTGTATGATAGGATGAACATAAACACATAGACAAACATACAAAGTATGTTGTGAAGCAAGTTCAACTCCAGCCATGGGCCACAACATCTAAACTTGAATTTTAACCATAGTGATCAGATGGGATACACAAGGCAGGAATGTATTTGAGTTTTTAAAAAAATCAAACAGTTTAAAGCCTAGACTACATCCATGAAAGTATACCAATAGCGCAAAAGTTTTGATGTTGAATGGGCATTAATATACATAGGGACGAACAGGACATGCACATTAAAAATGCACATACCTGTTGCACAAAATAGATGAGAAAATGTTGTGTGGTATGTTTTGTGCACTGCCAATTAACATGCAAAACCATACCAAAGTAAACTTTTGGTTTAAATATTATTATACTTAGGCAATGCAGGAAATAGGCGAGTCATCCGAGTATCAGTACCTAGGAATAGTTCCGCTTGAAAATATTGGGTGGAAAAGCCAAGTTCTGAGAATGGTCGTGAAAGGTAGGAAAGCGCTAGGAATGATGGGTAGGATATTAAGAGGAACCAGTTCGGAGGAAAAGGAGAAGGCCTACAACACCATAGTCCAGCCTGTTCTTGAGTACGCTGCAGCTGAGTGGGACCCCCATGTTGAGGTGGAGGTGAAGGAACTGGAGTAGGTGCAAAGAAGGGTGAAAAGGCAAGAACAGAAGAGAGGATGAAAGTAATTTCAGGCCATCAGGAATGATGAAGGATATGGGATGGAACACACTGAATGATACGAGAAGTTTGGAAAGACTGGTTAGTAAGTATAAGATAAGTAGGACGATGAATGATGGAGTGCACTAGCTGAACATCTAGAAAAGGGTGGATATAGGGGTACAGGCAACCACAATAAAAATATACAGCGAGTATGGAGGAAAGTGGGGCGGGGACTACAGTCCATGCTGGTTAGAATGGTCAGCGAGTGGAATTTGTTGCGGGAGGAGGTGGTGTCGTCAGGGGTGTAGGACAGTTCAGGAAGGCTTTAGAGAGGATGTTGTAGGGGCGGTAAATATCAAGAGTAACTATTCGTGCGAAAATAAACAAAAAACTGCAAAAATTTACTAATTACACTTTATTACATTGAATAATAACAGTAATTAGTAGTCGCGATTAATAATAATACTAACTTTCTACCAATTCGATAGTGGGGAGGGCTATGAAGATCAGGGAAATTGTGGGGTAAAAATACGTAAAAAGCATGATATTTATTACATTTAATACCCTAATTACGGTTGATTTTACGTAAATATAACAAAAAAAAAGCATGCATGACTACTGGAAAAGCCGACTTTCTAAAGACGCGATAGTGGAGAGGGCTATGAATATCAGGAAAATTGTGGGGTAAAAATACGTAAAAAGCATGATACTTATTACGTTAAGTACCCTAATTACGATTGATTTTATGTAAATATAACAAGAAAAAAACATGCATGACTACTGGAAAAGCCGACTTTCTACCGACGCGATAGTGGGGAGGGCTATGACGAACACAAATATTGTGGAGTAAATACATGTACAATAACCATAATAAATTGCCGAAATGTACTATTTACAATTAATTTCCGTTAAATATAACTGATATAAATAGCTGCTTGCAATATAGACACGTGCATAACATTATATAGTAGTAAAGGGATGTACACATCTTGGAAATCGTTTAAAAGTACGCAAAATATTACGAATAAGAATAAAAATAGTTTAGACACAATAACACATACAGTTTAAACTCATTCTACCAACAAATTAAGGCGCCAAAAATAGTTACTGAAGTAAATTCGTATTTTTAGCATATTGCACTAATGCACTAGTACATATGCATTAAATTCACGTTGTATGCATGTTGAATCGATGTTACACGTCTTCAATGCCCATTATAAAACATATTTAACGTGTTCAATTTTGCAATAGACATCGGACAAATTATATAACCTACACTGAAAAATATACATTATTGTAGTAAAAATTAGTACTTACTGTAATCAATCGAGGATACAAATTCTTCGCCACAAACAGTTAATTATGCATTGGTTCCTCTTCCGACGCAGTATCTTGGTCAATAAATCTCCATACATGTTGTATGCAAAATGCATTTGTTGCTGTGTCTCAATTAGCAAAATTAAACTAATACACACTATCCACGAGAGTTACATATTGTAAAACGTCCATAAAACACACACTAGATACACTACTATTACACCGCGAAGCATTTTTACATGTAACGGTTATTTGTACTACAAACCTTCAAATTTTCCCTGAATATGCACAGCTACTGCCACAAAAACACGTGTTACAAACGTGACAGTTTTTCTACTACTGGATTTGCTGCCTAAAAAACAGTTGCGCAATGTATTAGCGCTAGTTTCAATTGATTACGCTAAGAGCGCTAGTTCCACATAAATATGCATCATGGCGAAGACGTTAAAAAAAGGGAGTTGGACTTCGAATTTGGACGAAAAACTGGAAATTTCAAAGTAAGTAAACTACAATTTTCTTTACGTACGACTCATTTTCATCACTGTAGAAACATTTTTTTATTAAGAAACTTTACCTGTAAAACCAATAGATTAGTCTCTACGCGATGAGAAGCTACTCTTGATATTTATCAATGAAAATATCAGCACACGAACAAATTCAGTTACCACACATAGGTATCCCAGGAACGAGTGCAGATTTTTGACTGTTCAGCTTGCGAGATATTTTTTGGTCTATTTGTTGTTGGTCTCCAAGGATTTCTACGATTGTCAGAATTCTTTAAATTTTAATAGCCCTTGTATCAAGTCAGTGCATAGTTTTAAATAAATAATATTGGATATCATTTCTGAAATGACATTTGCAAGCTGTCATAAAAGTGCACTCGATTGTGGGTTACAATGCCCAGACAGCTAGTGACAGGACTTGCAATAATTACATCCACAAATGTACAGTTAATACTGATTTAAGCATTAAAATTTAAGAAATAGGCTACTGCATACAGTTAGCATTCATTTGATACTGAAAATCTACTTTCAACATCAGAATTTATATGAGAAACCACAATCAAACTCAATGTACTTACTTACATGTCAGACTTCGGAAAAAAAAATGACTTGGCATCCCTCTGAGTTCTGTAACTACTGGATCCGTACATAGCACAAATACTTCAGCATGTGCCATATGCCGGATCATGTGGCGGATCCATCTCAACCAGCATAATTAATTGTTTTCCACAAAATAATTGCTGTCTTAGCATGTAAACAAATCGGCCAAAGGCGAAGTTTTACAACACTCTCCGACAGGAGCGCTGAACGCAGTTGTTAGAAGGGTCCAGGGGGCCAATTCTTGAAATTATGTGAAGTAATTCCATTACGAGATTGCTCGAAATTTCGCAATGGTTTTCACTTTGCGATTCTTGAATGGAAATAAATTCGAAATGAAATTATTCCATCCGGAATTAATTTCACTGGCTGTCAACTTAGTGAGATGGTGAGATCTGAGATTTCACTTTATTAGTCAATAATGAAATATGCATTTGTGAAGCTTTTCAGATTAAATAAAAAATGTGCTCTTTTGTAATCTTCTTCGGTACGAAATCCATTGTCAAAAATATGAAAATCCTTACAATGTCAAATTATCAACAATTTAAAAATAACCTACTCTACCTTCTAACCTCACAAACTGTAAGATCTCACAAATGTGTATGTGTGGAAAATTGCTTTCGTTCGTCACTTATTTCAGGTGGGGTGTATTCCGTGTGGAAAAAGTTATTGTTCGTCTCGATTGTAGTCGTTTGCTCTTAGTTCCCTATAGGAAGTTCGAATTTTCAGTAATTTCATCACCACATTCCACATTTCGTAATTAAGTACTCAAGAATAGCATTCTTTGGGTATAAAGTTTTCATTGCGGAATCAGGACTGTGAGATTCGGAATCGCAGTAGTGAGATTCGGAATGTGAAAATAATCTCGCAACAACTCAAGAATCTGGTCCCAAATGGAGCATGTCGCCGGGAATTGTAACCAAACAAACACATGATGTTGCTGGTGTCAATATGGCCGACTAATTTTAAAACATGAGGAAATATTAGCTAGGATATGTGTAAACAGGGCTAAAATATAGAGTTTTCAACCTAATATATCAATTAAAGAGCATAATACATTAATTTGCCATTAAAAAAATTCCAGTCTGATGTGTACTTTTGAGGTTAAAGCAGTATGGCGCCTGGCAAATTTGGTGGCTACCTCTCCCCCCTCTTGGCATCACTCCACTCGCCATCATTCAGACCTTATGCTAACCATGTGGAGTGTCCAGTATTCCAATTTATCGTATTTGGTTAAGCTTCGGAATTGGCGACCCTGTCTTGTTTTCGTCATTATTGTTTAGAAGTTTTGAGGTTATTGTTTCCATATTGTGAAATAGATATAGATAAAGACATGTTTGAGAGTGATACAGATGTTAAATACTTGGAAATTATATTGGTTAATATGCGTAATTGGTTTGTGAATTTCGTGTACATTTTGTTTTGTATGTATGGTAGTTAAACGTATTGTTAAATATCTTACGATATGTGTGGCTTTTGTCGTTCAGGGAATCGTAGGTCAAATTACCAGTAATAAATAATTCAGTGCTTATGTCATGTTGCAAATGTGCACAGCAATCGTAGAATTATGCATGGTCACAGATTTAACATAGCCGAGGCAATATGTAAGTTCAATGTTCACTAAGGTAGGTTAGGTCAGATATGTGTATACAACATACAAATTATGTCAGGTAAGAAACAGTGCATTAAAAGTCTCACGAAAGACTTTAAACTAAATTTTTAACCCTCCCATCGTTCGAAAATAAAGATAATCCTAACAAATTCAGTACCTATTAAATCAAATGTAATGTGGAGTCAAAACGAGTCGGCAGAAGATGTGATATTAACAAATACCCTCTCCAAGCAAGGAAATTAGTGGGAATATTTATTTCACAATTTCCTATATATCGTCGTTGTAGGTGAAAAACCTCCTATGTGCAAAATTAAAAAATTTTCAGGAAAGTAAAAAACAAGAGCACATATTATTGTTAGTTTTTGGGGCGTTAACTATCACAGAACTACACACACATAATTAATTTGTATTAGTCTGTACACTTAAGTACAATTCGTACACAAATTTTATTACGAAGTCTCTTTTAATACAACCGATGACACATAGGAGTTTTTTCATTGGCAACGACGATATGCTGAAACAGGTTTTTTTTTTCGCTATTTATTTACATCAACACTAGAATAAAATATGTTTAGCACATACATATAACAGTTGTAAAAGTAAACACTGCATGTGACATCAATAATAGTCAGCCTCGCAATATAACATGGGCCACCTTCCGTTATTCACTGATTTCACTATCACTGATAGTTTGCCAGTGTCCGTGAACAATAAGGGAACAGCGTCAATGATCAGCAAAATATTTTCACCGTCAGTAAATAGATAATATCGGAACATTAAATCAGTAAACATTACTGCAATGTACGTTTCCTAGCAACTACATCTCTGGCATATCTGCGATTTCATTCTTGCGATAAACTATCATGTTTATTTTGTTCGTTGTGTAAATTGTATTTACTTTAAAAATAAAGTTGGTATATTTTGAGCATATTGATACATCTAGCACGACTTACGACTGAAATTGTTTTCTTCGTTTTTTCACGATGCAGCTTAAACATTGTGTGTATTTAATGTTTGGGAAGCTGTATCCATTATTTTTTAATGCATAAGCAAGGTACAATTCAACCTTTAAACATTATTTAGTCTTTGTAAACTGCACGACGAATGCTTCTGTAACTATATACAGACATTAAATCAATGTATATAAATTAGTAGATATCCACTTTGGCCCTTATATCTTAAAAAATACTCCTTGTCCTACCATTAGATAACTTCAACTTTTGAATTTCCGCCAAAAATATTGGTTTACTGACAACACTGATGCTCTGAAGCGCCAGTAAAATTGGTAATCTCAGTAAACAGATGTAGCCTCGCACATGGTATCGTCATCAACCGACCATCAGTGACTATCAGTGCCGTCAGCAATATCGGAACTATAGCAGACATAGCTGAATACACTGGCCGGTGAAATCAGTGAATAACGGAAGGCAGCCATAATACAATAGTCCTAGAAAATGATGCTTTTTATTGCCAACTCCCGAAATACCAAACCAGAACCTTCGTATATAGTTATCTCAGAGATAACTTAATTGTGGAAACTTTCATAATACAGGCGGACTGACTTAATTATTAGTTAGCTTAACTAGAAGATAGATATTCCACAAATTGAACTAGAGGTCATAATACAGGCCCTAAGTTCTTCCTCTGATTTGCCTGATATTATGATACTGGTATCATCTGCAAATAAGGTAGGTATAGAAGTATTGTTTAGGCAGTCAGTCAGATAATTTATGTAAACCAAGAATAACTGAGGTCCAAGAATTAAACCTTGGGGAACACCATGTCATATTACCCAGTTTTGAATAAACTGTATTTGTGTCTTCCTTATTGCAAACTTGTTGTTGTCTATTTGATAGATACGAGCATATAAGTTTAAGTTCTTCCTTTTACATCATAAAATTGTAGTTTTTGAAGAAGCAGCTCGTGATTGGCACAGTCAAAGGCTTTGTTAAGGTTGCAAAAAATCTCAATTGATAGTAGTTTTTGTTGAGTGCATTCAAGACATTTGTGATGAGCTCTTTATAGCCACATGATAACTTTGGTTTAAGGCTTTTTACTGTTTCCTAAATTTCGTTTGCAAAAGTGTTAGGACATTTTATAAGGAGATATTCTGATTTCTGTGGTAATACTGCATGGTTCGTATTATGACTTTGAAATGTTTTGCTAATTAGTTTATCAACAACTTTTAGGTAATATGAACTGAAAGCATTAGTCACTGTGTTTGGGTCAGAAACTGTTTTGTTTGCAATATTTAGTTCGATATTTTAAAATGGCTCCGTTATTTTACCTGTTCCTTTTTTGTAATGTTCCAAGTAGTTTTGATTTTTTTGCAGAGTTTTCACAAAGACTGCTAAAATACTTTCTTTTCGCTTCATTAATGACAGTTCTTTGATTTTTGCAATAATTTTATACCTATCTGCTATGACAGGATTTACTGATTCTAGTGGCTTTGTAAAGTTCTCTTTTGTGATCACACGAGGTATTTAATCCTTTAGTTATCCGCAGATATTTCCTTACCTTAATTTTTATACGAACTTGCTTTGAAGGGAAGATGTTTTCATAATGCAGGAGAATGGAAATAAGAAAAGAGTTAAATATGTTGTCTATGTTTGTAGAATAGTACATTTGTGACAATTTTTCGATGTTAAGGGCGGATTTTAATTTATTGGATTTTCGCCTGAGAACTGTCTAATATTTTTGTGGTAGGCTTTTTCAGTACTCATATTTAAATGAGAGATTTCTAAAACTTGTGCATCATGGTCTGATAGTGTTCTATAAAGTATTATGTTGGCAACGAGGACCAGAAGGGGTGTTGTAATCATGGCGTGCTTGACAATGAATAAAGGAGCTTGCAATAACATAACATGGTGGCAGTGGTGGGTGTGTTAGTAATCCGCATAATCGCGAAGTGATTTTAAAATATCGGGGAATAGAAATCTGTTGTCGCTATGGTAGATGAAACACCGGCCCGCGATCCGGGGAAGTAATCTCGCCACACGGGGATTGCTAACCTGAAACCATCTTCGCCTTTGATTTCTCGGCACTGGCTCAGTGGAAACAATGGAAGCAACGTTTTGTACGATACATATCCGTCTCGGAGTATGCAGACATTCAGGACAACGCAAAAATCGACATATTATTGTACGTCTTAGGTGAAAAGGTAGAAGAATTGTGGGCTCACTTCAGTATGCAGCCAAACAACTACGAACATGCGCAACAAGCTTTTGAAAACCATTTCCATCCACGCAGAAACATAATCTTTGAGAGGTTTAAGTTTAATTCTCGAGTTCAAGGCACGGATGAACCGGTAGACGAGTTCATAACGGCTCTGCATACACTGGCAGATAATTGTGAGTATGGCGAACTGAAGCGGGAGTTAATCAGAGATCGTTTGGTAGTAGGCATGAAAGATAAAAAAACAAGTGAGGAACTTCAACTGAAAAGTACTTTATCTTTAGAAGACACAGTGTTAACGGCGAAGTAGGCAGAGGTGAATGCTCAACAGTCTCAGGTCTTGCTACAGGAATGTTGCGGAAGTGGTTTACACGTCAATGTGGTGCGAGAAAAGCCAAACAGCAGCAGAGTCGAGGGCTACACGTCCTGGAAAATAGTCACACCACCCTTTCGGAAAATTCCACCGACCTCAGTACAATGCGGATTTTGTGGGCGGGGGCAACATAAGCGGTCTCACTGCCAGGCCAGAAGCTGCAAGTGTTTTATTTGTGGAAAGCAGGGCCACTGGGCTGTTGTGTATAGGGCATCTAAATCTGTAGCAGTTTGCAGTGCCAGCGAGAGTCAAGGTAAGCAAACCAATAACAGCCCACTTGAGGACCACAACACAGGGGAATTTACAGGTAGCTTAACTCTAGCAATGAATGCAGTAGACTCAAAGCAGTGTGCTGTCACTCCATGGACAGTTACAGTGGAAGTTTTGAACTTTAACACTAGTTGTAAATTTCTTGTAGACGCTGGAAATGATGTCATATGTATTCCTAGTAATATGGTGGCAAAGGTTCAGCAAGAATTTATTGTGTCAGGCAGGGACCAAATTAGAGGACCAGATGGGATGTGTTGGGAGTTGTAGGATACCTCTGGCTGTATCTCGAGTACAGATCAGTATGCTATAAGGCGAAAGTATTTATCATATCTGTACTAGAAAATGTAGTTATCTTTGACTAATTTCTCTTTGTTGTTTAACTTTAAGTATGCCTATCTTGCAAACTAGAACATCATATCTATTCTGTGAAATAAAGCCTAGTTCAGGTCTAAATGTTCTTTCTATTTCAATTTATTTCACAGAATCTAATTAAATAATATTATGGATAGAATACTTCGACCACAAAGATTTTGTCTAGACCCAAGCGAAGAAAACTCAACTCAAGGATGGAAACACTGATTGAAGACTTTTCAAAATTTTATTTCCTCTGTTGGAATTAGTGAAGCTGATCGATTGAAGGTACTAACAAATTATATTTATCCCTCTGTATATGAATATATAAGTGAGAGTGGTACTTATAGTGATGCTATAAGTGTTCTGAGAGATATATGCATTAAACCTGTTAACGAAATTTTTGCCCGACATAAACTTCACACTAGACGACAGGAACGTGGAGAATCAATTGATAAGTATTTAGAAGTTCTTAAACGTCTATCTAAAGAATGTAACTTCAAAGCAGTAAGTGCGGAAGTTAACAGGGACGAGTATATTAGAGATGCGATTATAGAAGGGCTCAGGTCGCCTCAAATTCGTCAGAATTTGCTAGAAAATTACTCACTTTCCTTGGAACAAGCTACCACTCAAGCTAGAGCTCTAGAGCTTGCCCAACTCCATTCGCAGCAGTATACGATACATTGATCAATAAATGCATCCGATAAGAAATTTAAGGCTACTTCATCTGACATTGCTGAGAATATTATGTCAGTAGGAACTTCGCATAAAAATGTTGCAGCTATAGATATACAATGTTATTTTTGTGGTCTATAAAAACACAACAGAACATCATGTCCTGCGAAGGAAGCTATCTGCATAGCTTGTGGCCTTAAGGGGCATTATGCACGTATTTTTAAAAAGAAGCACAAAACTGTTTCTCAGTTCTCTTCTCATTCGTCGAATTTTATAGCATCTTTACCGTCTTCCTTGAGTAAAGCTCTAGTATCTGTAACAATAAATGGTTCAAGAGCTTGGGCTTTAATTGATACAGGTAGTTCGGCTAGTTTTATTGATTTAAATACAGTGCATAAGTACAAAATTCCAATCACACCCTGTCAAGCAGAAAAGGTATCTATGGCTTCTACTACACTAAAGTCGTCTGTGAAGGGTCGTTGTTTGATAAACCTTGAACTAGAAGGATATAGTACCAACATATCTGTCAGTATACTTCCTAACCTCTGTTCGGATATCATAGTTGGACACGATATTTTAAAAAGACATTCTAGTGTACAGGTTCATTTTGGAGGAGATGAAAAACCGCTTGAGATATGCAGTGTTGCTGCAGCTTATGTTGAACTAGTCCAACTATTTTCAAAACTGTCTCAAGAATGCCGACCTATTGCAACCAAATCTCGTAAACAGTAAGTGTCAGATTACAAATTCATTAAATCAGAGATACAACATTTGTTAGAAGAAGGCATTATTGAAGAAAGCATTTCACCGTGGAGAGCTCAAGTCTTTGCAGTGTCATCAGAAAATCATAAGAGTAGGATGGTTGTTGATTATTCTCAGACGATTAACAAATTTACTGAACTGGATGCTTTCCCTTTGCCACGAATAGATGACATAGTGAATAGAGTATCATCTTACAAAATTTACAGCACTGTTGATCTAAAAAGTGCTTACCATCAGATACCAATAAAAGTGGAAGATAGACCTTATATATCTTTTGAGGCATGTGACAAACTATATCAATTTACACGTATACCGTTTGGTGTGAAAAATGGAGTACCTGCCTTTCAACGAGTCATAACTAAAATTATCGAAAATGAAGGACTGAAAGGTGTTGAGGTTTATTTGGATGACATAACAATTTGTGGAAGAAATCAACAAGAACGCGATGAAAATGTACGAAATTTCATGGAAATGATTACCAAGTATAACCTAACTTTAAACATGGAGAAGAGTTCTTTCTCTCTGAGAACAGTTAATCTTTTAGGGTACATTATAAGTCATAACTCAATAATGCCAGATCCTGAACGACTAGAATCGCTACGTAGAGTGCAAGCACCTACTGACACTGCTACTCTTCGAAGGGTTATAGGCATGTTTTCTTATTATGCACAGGTTGTTCCTAAATTCGCTGAGAGGATTCAAATTATAAACCATAGTGGCCTACCTTTGAATCCTCAAGCCATGAAAACATTTGAGGAATTGAAGTTAGACATTGAGAATTCTGTCATATCGCCTATTGATACAAAACTTCCATTGACTGTTGAAACTGATGCATCTGATTATGCCATTGGAGCAACCCTATCGCAAGAAGGCAAACCTGTTGCCTTCTTTTCCAGATCTCTTTCCAAGTCAGAACAACATCATTCCTCTATAGAAAAGGAAGTGTATGCAATTGTAGAAGCTATAAGAAAATGGAAACATTACCTTCTACGTAGACACTTTAAACTGATAACAGACCAGCGATCAGTATCATTCATGTTTAGCACCAACAACTATGGAAAAATTAAAAACGAAAAAGTCATGCGGTGGCGACTTGAACTTTCAGTATTCGATTACGAGATAATATACAGACCTGGAAAAGAGAACAAGGCAGCGGATGCATTATCTCGTATTTGTTCATCACTAGGAGAGAATTTATCGCATATGAAATCTTTACATGAAGCTTTGTGTCATCCAGGAGAGACTCGACTATATCATTGGGTACGAAGTAAGAATATCCCTTTTTCTCTAAAAGATATTCGAAAGATTTCATCAACATGTCGAATTTGTGCTGAAATTAAACCACATTTCTTCAAACATAAAGGACACTTTGATAAAAGCCACACAACCTTTTGAGAGACTAAACATGGATTTTAAGGGACCTTTACCTTCAAGCTCGAAAAATCGTCATCTCATGATAATTGTAGATGAATACTCGAGATTCCCATTTGCTTTCCCGTGTCAAGATACAAGTGCTAAAACAGTAATCGAAAAACTGAGGGAACTTTTCTGTATGTTTGGAGTTCCTGCTTATATACATACTGATCGAGGTACCAGCTTCATGTCACACGAGTTACAATCTTTTCTCAGTTCGATAGGAGTAGCTACAAGTAGAACTACTGCTTATAATCCCGAAGGAAATGGACAAGGAGAACGATATGTTGGAATTATATGGAAAAGTGTTGAACTAGCTTTGAGGAGTAGAAATTTAGAAAACACAAAATGGGAAGAAGTGCATCAAGATGCCTTGCAGTCTATACGATCCTTTCTATGCACATCAACTAATACTACACCTCATCAAAGGTTGTTCAGTTTCTCTAGAAGGTCAACTATGGGAGCTACGACTCCTTCGTGGATAATGAGCCCGGGTCCTGTTCTGATGAAGCGAACTATTAGACAGTCGAAATTCGAACCACATGTTGAAGAAGTTCTACTTTTGGAAGGTATTCCTGAATACACACACGTAAAATTTCCCGATGGAAGAGAAACAACTGTATCAAATAAACATCTCGCACCTGCAGGAAGTTCTTTAGAAGAATCTGTTTTGGAAGTCGACACATCTACTTCAAAGAAACCAGATGAAGAGTCTTCGCCTAATACAGGACCTGAAGAAAACAGAAATGGGGACTGTATTGAAACTACACAAGAAAAAGCTAAGGACAGCGATTCTCCACAGCTTCTGAGACGAAGCTCTAGATATAGAAGGCAACCTTCATATCTTAAAGATTTCACCACCTAGGAGGGGGTGAATGTACTAGAAAATGTAGTTATCTTTGACTAATTTCTCTTTGTTGTTTAACTTTAAGTATGACTATCTTGCAAACTAGAACATCAGATCTATTCTGTGAAATAAAGCCTAGTTCAGGTCTAAATGTTCTTTCTATTTCAATATATAACCTTAAAAATCCAATACTGGACAGGCCAAGACTAGTTCATCTAGAAATAGTAACATTTGAGGAGGGAACTGTAAATGTTAACAATTAGGTGGTTGGTAATGTTAACATAAGTTCACATTCCCATTATCGTGTCAATGTAAAAATTGAATTTCCAACTTTGTATAAAAGTTTGGGTAAACTTCCAAGGGAAATGACCATTCACCTGAAAGAGAATGCTTGTATTAGTGTTCAGTCTACACCCAGATCGGTGGTGACACCTCTGCTGGGTAAACTTATGAAAGGATTAGAACGTTTGGTAAATCTTGACATATTTGAGCCTGTAGAGTATTCAGGTCAAGTAATGTTGTACTCTATGCAATATAAAATAAGTTGTGTTGCATTCATAAATAAAATGGTGAATAAAATGTGATTACAAAACATGAAGTATATTTGCTCAATGAAGACATTACATATGGCGACGAGGATTGTGTTACCTACATTTAGAGAGTAAGTACATATACTGAAGTAAGGATTACTCACAGTTCACTGAGAAACAATACAATGGCTATATCAATGACAAGCCAAATGCATCATTTTGATGTGAACTCAGATTGGAAAATATTCAGTGCACAGTTGAAGCAGTATTTCATTGCGCATGACATCACAGAGGACGAAAAGAAGAACGCATTTTTATTGAGTTATTTAACAGAGGATGCTTTTAAGTTAATTACTAATTTATGTGTACCATGTGAACCTGGAAATAAAACATTTGATGAATTGGGGAAGATTATAACTGAACATTTTGCTCCAATCAAGAGTATTTTTGCTTACAGATTTGCATTTTATAATGCATATAGAGAAGATAATGAATCTGTTAATGATTGGACAGCAAGACTTCGATCGCTGGCATCAACGTGTGAATTT
>PNEQ01032664.1:0-25581 GCA_003012365.1 Medauroidea extradentata
GGAGGATGGGAGAGGGCAGGAGAGGGAGTATGGTAGAAGGAGGACGGGAGATTGCTAGGGTGTTTAGAGAGACTGAGATGTGTCTGGAACTGCACCCACACAGACACCACACGTGCACCCACATAGACAACAGATGCACACCCACACAGACAACAGACCCATACCCACGCAAACACATGCACATCCATGCAGACAACAGACACGCAACCACGCAAACACACACACACCCACACATACCTACAGAGACACACAGGGATATCATCTATTTAGTCATTTTCTTTTCATTTTCCTTTTTGACCTTTGTTCGGTTTATGAATGAACTGGCCTTGCTTAATTATGTTAAGTAAATTTAAAAAGGGAATTTAAAAAGGGGAACATCCAGAATTAAATTTAAGTGTTAACCTGGACTATGCTTGGAAACAACTATTGTGCTTTAAAGGACTATTCTCACAGAGAAGAACTGAATCCTAGAAACAAAAAGGCGTCCAGACATTGATGCTTATGATATGAATGTGAAATATCATTACACCTTGTTTTAGCTGTACAGAAAAATCCATTAGTATTCCCTCAGACCAATGCCATGTAGTGTAATAATTAAACAACTGTGACCCATGTTATGTAATCTGTTTATTTTGATGGTATAACACACACTCGAAAACCAGACTGAACAATACACTCACAGGTACTTGAATTATTTCTCTGTCAAAATCTAGCAAATAAAGAATCTATTTTCTCTCTTTTGTAAGACTCATTAAAACACTAAAGTCTTTTATGCCAATCTTTCAATGCTGTACAGTTACGATGTATGTGAAGAAGGCTTTGGCAGCTAGATTAACCAACTCAATGCTTGAACTCGCAGCCTGATGAAGTTAGCCAAGCCAGCGAAATGTTGTGCAACTGTGGAACAATGTGTGTGTTCTTATACATGTGTGTAACTTTTAAGAAGTACCAGCGTGCGAGTACCTCAACCTTCTGTCTAATCGGTTAACCTGTACAGTTACTTTTTAATTATTCACTATCAATACATGTATCTAATGTCAGATTGGTGTATGAAAGTTGTGTTATCACCATTCAAAATTTTCCAACATTCATTAACCCAAGTCAGTTAAAATATTGCGTCTAGTGCGGACGTCAGGGCATAATGAGAACACGTTTGCCAGACACGAGGCGTGTATTTACAAAATATATAGAATATATGCATCTACACTTTCACAAGACCGCACTGGCTGTACGTAGGTAACTAGTCTGTACGGCATACCAGGAGAGACTGCCTCCTCCTAGTTGCGGGGCTAGCTGGCCAAATGGCTCCAGTAATCCCTTGTCCTACTTGGACAATGGAATGTGCCTGAGATGGCACATTGCTAGCGGTCGTCCCGTCGGTGAGGCATGTACAGCGACCCACCATACTACCTCGCACTGACAGGCTAGCAGGTGCGCATCACTTCTGCATAAGGCAGTGATGTGCCGCCACACTCATTTCACAGATTACAGCTACTTTCCTAAGTGTGCGAAAATGTATAGGTCTATGTTTAAAATTGTTAAAGGTAACTTAGAGGTCCAATAATATTACATCATAACATTTTTTTAAAATCAATTTAAGGTGGTGTTTCTTCAGCATTACTGTCTTGTTAGTTTAAAACAAATATATTACTTCCTTTTATGTTCCTACAGCGCTGGTGCTTAGGCAAATATTCAAAAGGTATTTCAGTACTATAGTTATCTGAGGTGATGTGGACTATTTGCTTCGCAACACAACTTTTTTTTTTCATCACACATCTGTTCAAGTTACCCTACTCATGTAAGAAAAAGTAAGGCATTACATTCTTAAACTGGCTAAACATTGCCAGCTTCAAAATATCAAACTTGTTTAACCAATCACTGTCAATACAAAGTTTGTTCAACTCGCAAATGCCATGTGTTGTTTAATAAACTCATAAGATGTTCATTAAGGGCGCTGCCTACTTTGGAGCCCTGGAACGAGGAAGGGTATGGATTTACAAGTAATAAATTGGATGGCATTCAAGTAACTTTCAAGATATCACTTCTGGACAAAAGTACTTCTGAATTGAGGATGAGGAAAACTTTGCTACAGGTCAAAAAATTATTAGTGTGTATATTCAAGTGATACTTGGACATGAAAACACTTATTTTCGCACATTTTCACTGCAGCATAAAACAGCCTAAAAAATTCTATTCCAATGTGGACCACACCGAGATTAACAAAAGAGTCAGTGGCATACTTCTTGCGGTTTGACAGGTAGTAAGCCCCAAAGAATATAACATGTACATCACTATCGTTGCTCTCTCCAAGACACTCGCGTAGGCAGCGCCCTTAAAATTTGAGCTGTAAGGCATGCAACAAAATAATTTTGTATTTTAAAAAAATTACACACAAAATAAATTGTAACGGGCACAACTGTATCTGCAGTAATACAACTCTACATGGAAAATTTCGCTACCTGTCCAGGTGTAAACTCCACTATTAAGTTGTAAAGTTGAATTAAATACTACTTACATATCTCAGTCAATAAAACAGTTTACATTTTAAAGCTTCAAACATATAGCAAAAGTGTCAAACACTACCACCTGCTTTAAGTATCCATCACATTTACATTTATTTTATCATAGCCAGAAAACATAGGTGTTTATCCAACATGCTAAATAAATAATGGTTATGATCTGCAACAGAGTGAAATATTCAGTCATCATTCCTACATGTTTCAGTTATATTACATACAACATCTGAACATGTATCACAACTAAGCAAACCTTTTCTGCTAAGTTTATTATTTTCTCTTACCTCACTGGAAAGCTAAATCCACATTTCATCACAGTTCACAGTAACACTAACACAAATACAGTGACATGGTAGTGAAAGTACTCACTGATAGATGCGAGATAAGCAGCACTTGCAGGCAGCGACTGCAAGCGACTACGGTAAGGCTGAACTGCCAGCTGAGGACTGGCTGAAACCACCACCAGAATCCCACTACCATCACCATGCATGCCATGCTATTTTAAATTCTTGGTCTGGTCAATTCATATTCAACACTCCTGTTGCACTCCCATTCTATTGCTCCCACATTTTACTGTAAAACACCATCTACGTGTTTGGAAATATAAAGTAAATAACACAAAATCAAATATTTTTCAAGCTATGTACAAGAACACGCCAGTAAAACCACTATGTAAAATATATGCACCTATTAATATTTAAAACAAATTCAACCAAAATAATAACCGGCATTAAATTTCTTTAAGAAATTGTGTCCAGCACATAGCAAAAAAACAGCTTGCAGGTAACCAAAATTTTGTTTTGACACAACTAAACACGAATTTATTTTTTATAATTTGCATATTCTGGTTGAACATCTTGGGCTTATATCTAATAGATTAACACTGAACTAACAATGTATCTAGCAAATATAGTTAAAACTGTGAAACACTATATTTTAAAAATAGTTTACTTACAAAACATCTAAGGCTAGGAAAAGTACAGTAATATTTCCATTGCATACTTGTTTTACGATGAAATGTGATATTTCTGTTTTCCAGCGAATAAAAACATTTTAATTTCACAACCTCAATCTTGCTACCTGAAACTACAAAGCGAAACATTGGATTGCATTACATGTTCATTACTGATGTTTTATTGTGGTTACCGAATTTACTCGCTCAATTTTGAGCTTTAATGATTTTTTTAACCGTTCGTGTGCTACCGAGAAAAACCACCATTCTTGTGCCACCGAGAAAAACAACCATTCTTGTGCCACCGAGAAAAACCACCATTCTTGTGCCACCGAGAAAAACAACCATTCTTGTGCCACCGAGAAAAACCACCATTCTTGTGCCACCGAGAATAACCACCATTCTTGTGCCACCGAGAATAACCACCATTCTTGTGCCACCGAGAATAACAACCATTCTTGTGCCACCGAGAATAACCACCATTCTTGTGCCACCGAGAAAAACAACCATTCTTGTGCCACCGAGAAAAACAACCATTCTTGTGCCACCGAGAAAAACAACCATTCTTGTGCCACCGAGAAAAACAACCATTCTTGTGCCACCGAGAAAAACAACCATTCTTGTGCCACCGAGAAAAACAACCATTCTTGTGCCACCGAGTAAAACAACCTTTTTTTTTGTGCTACCGAGAAAAACAACCTTTTTTTTTGTGCTACCGAGAAAAACAACCTTTTTTTTTGTGCCACCGAGAAAAACAACATTTTTTGTGCCACCGAGAAAAACAGCCATTTTGTTGCTCCAGAGACAAAGAACCATTTTGTTGCTCCAGAGACAAAGAACCATTTTGTTGCTCCAGAGACAAAGAACCATTTTGTTGCTCCAGAGACAAAGAACCATTTTGTTGCTCCAGAGACAAAGAACCATTTTGTTGCTCCAGAGACAAAGAACCATTTTGTTGCTCCAGACACAAAGAACCATTTTGTTGCTCCAGACACAAAGAATCATTTTTGTGCTCCAGACACAAAACCATTTTGTGCTCCAGACACAAAACCATTTTTGTGCTCCAGACACAAAACCATTTTTGTGCTCCAGACACAAAACCATTTTTGTGCTCCAGACACAAAACCATTTTTGTGCTCCAGACACAAAGAACCATTTTTGTGCTCCATACACAAAAAACCATTTTTGTGCTACATACACAAAAAACCATTTTTGTGCTACATACACAAAGAACCATTTTTGTGCTCCAGACACAAAGAACCATTTTTGTGCTCCAGACACAAAGAACCATTTTTGTGCTCCAGTCACAAAGAACCATTTTTGTGCTCCAGAGACAAAGTACCATTTTTGTGCTCCAGAGACAAAGTACCATTTTTGTGCTCCAGAGACAAAGTACCATTTTTGTGCTCCAGAGACAAAGAAACAGTTTTTGTGCTCCAAAGACAAAGAAACCGGTTTTGTGCTCCAGAGACAAAGAAACCAGTTTTGTGCTCCAGAGACAAAGAAACCGGTTTTGTGCTCCAGAGACAAAGAACCACTTTTGTGCTCCATAAATATTTTACTACAAATTCAAACAAGAAAATAAAGTACGTGAAGGCGTACGAAATCCAAGGCAATACAAAAATGCTTCCTTTACAATTACAGCAATTATTTCATAAACAGATATCAATAGGCCTGTAACTTACCACTCCATAACACAGTCGTCGAGTCATCTAATATTCAGTGACTCAGTCACAGTATATGCAGAGTTCTATTTTTATTTCTTTCTCTACTCAAACAGCCTTGAATGGATCTCATACAGCCAGAAAGAAAATGCTGTTTATTAACGTGGTTCAATGATTCACTGTTACAATGGTAATGGTTTTTTTTTTAACTCCGTAACTGCCAACATGTATATTTACGCTTCATTAACCTTCTACACTGGCGTGGTGATTTGTTATAGAATTTCAAACAAATATTATTTTCAGTATTTCTAGTGATTTTAAATACAGTTCTACACAAATACTGTTAGGACGCACATAAAAATGGATTAAAATATACATTTTTTACTTCCATCTGAATATTTCTTCTTCCAGCAAGTCTGCTCCAAGTGTGTAGGTACGGAATGAAATAATTCTGACACAGTACATACAAGCACGTGAATTTTCTAACCATAATGTTTATGACACAAATATTTTCATGTGCAGGCTAGCTGAAAAACAAAAATCTGTTAAAGCAAGTTCACCTCAACAATTGCTTAAAACATTTTTCTCACAGAAATCGCAACATTTAACCAGCAAAAAAAGGCAAAAACAGAAAAGAAAGAATTTATCAAGGCCACTGTAGCGATGTTTTCCAAAGCAAATCTTCGTCTCAACAAAATTTAATCGCACGACATGCGAGAATAACAAAGTTGGCTTTGTTTCTTTTATTTTTCTTGTTGGTTTGTAGTTTATTACTCAGAATTTGCCAGGTAAAGGTTTTTTGTTATTTCGATATACAGTACTAACATTACATATAAATTTTTTGTAGCACATTCCCTGGTCATTTGCCAAGAACTCCTTCACTGTTTTCAGCAAGCCCTTGATTTTCTCTCAGTTTTAATGTCTAAAAGTGTTGTTAAAAACAAAATTAAAAGTTTGTGTTTTATATATTTCAAGAGTTCAACGCAATTAATGAAGTTAGAAATTTATATATTTCTGTAACATCAGTGAGAAAAAAATTACAAACGCTGCATGACCAAAATTAAATGCTACAAAGAAGGCATTTAAATGGTATTTATCTTAAGCAATCTCCAATCAAAGTTAATGACACCTAAGTTCATTAATTGTTCATTAATGGTAACATAGATACATAAAATTCAAGGTTAACGTAGTGGTTAGATTATTAGAAAAACATTAAAGGAAGGTATAGATTCCATGGTGGATTCTTAACTTCATAACACCATAAAATATGTACCAATAGAATTTCTGATGTCACAACGAACTTTATCTTAGTTTTGTTATAGCAACTGAAACTGTTCAAAAATATTAATATTCTACTCCGGATGTTTCTACAGGATAACTGCATTCAATAAATACTGAATTCAAACCATACCCTGTTTTAACACATATAGAATTTTAATAACGAAACTCAAAATACACTTTATTCGTAAAAAATCGAAAAAGAAAAAAAAAAGTTGACAGCTCCCTTTTAGAATTTAAAAAACAAGCATAAATGTAAACCCATGGCTTAAAGCAAAAACTACTGTAAACTAATCGTTTTAAGCATGTATGGTGGTAAACCAGTAGAGAAAAAAATAATTTCACACTATTATTGATGACGTTCGTGTAAGAACGTAAACACAGTTGGCACGAGGCAGCTTGCAAAAAGTTTATACTACATTTAAATAAGCATATATGCATGCATAGGAACTATGCACTGTAGTACATACAGCCTCCATTTGGATCCTAATACATTGTTGTGGCGGAGGGAGTAGGCCCGGCCGACATGGGCGTCGCCGCCACCGCACGATTTTCAAACTGTCACTACCACATTTTTTAACAGATTTTCACAATTTTTGTTTTATTTTTAATATTGTGACATGCCAAGTAATAAACAATCATCAACCCATATTTTAGTGCAGTGATTAAGATAATATACGTTTAAATCATTGTCAATGTAATTCCTTACAATTTTTTTTTTTGTCACAGAATTATTTTTTTTTTTACGGATCCTGAGAGTGTATTCGTAATGTTGTACCCTTTATTAAATTCAGGGTTCGTAAAATCGGAGGTCTAATGTACATATTCTCAAAACAAGAGTCCTTTTACGATTTACATAAGAAACCATTTACATACAATCCTTGAAAACAAACATTAATGCTTTATATATATATACACACACATACATATATATATAAATAGCAATTGACAACAAACCTTATATAGACAGCATCACTGCAGGGCATCAGATGTGCATGACAAGTAATTGTCCAGCAGTTCTTTCGTAAAGACTAATGTAACACTGCATGGTTAAAATAAAATTACTGATGTAGTAAGCAAAAACTTCAATAATCTTATCTTACAGAGTTTTTTTACAAAAAAAGTTTATCTATGATCAAATAAATTTACAATACTTTTTGTAGATATTTACTTACCATTTGTAACACAAAAATAATGTTTAATAATTGTTTAAACTACTATCTGCTATTGATGTTAATGCACAGTAGTAATAACAGCAAAATGGCAAATACTAAACACAGTAGTTTTACATTTACTAAAAAATTAGCCGATTAGGCCAAATCGCAAATTTAAAAATAGTAACTCAACTTAAAAACTAACAAAAATTGCCTTCTTAACAAATCAATCTAGCAAAAAACAACCTATTTTGTGCCCACAAAGTACGGCAAACAATAATTATACCACTATGGCACAACAATGCAGTTACACGCCAATTTCTTCATCTTTCAATTTCATTAGAAATTAAAAAACGGAAAACTACGTTTATATAAATGACAAAAAACAACATAATTTTTTTACCACGCTGATCCGGCCAAAGTTGGAAGATTGTTAAACCTGTCAAAAAATACAAAAAAAAAAAAAATCAACCCCATTTTTTAAAATAATATTAAGTTTTCAGTCATGTTTACAATGTCCCACTGAATATGAATTGCCATCACTCCCACATTTTTAAACATGCACCAAAATTTTTTCTACTAAGCCAGTCATTTTTCAACCATGAATCCCTTTGCACACAAAAAGCAATACAATCATTACAACTTGCAGATCACAGATACATAGAAAAATTAAGTACAGGCCTAAACCTTGCAACAGGCAAATGTGACTTAGAAGGAAATGTATGTGAAAACGATTTGTAAAACACAGAATTTGTAAAAAGAAGTACTTTACGTAACTAAGAAAAACACTATGCTGTACAGCCTTTCATAAGTAGAACACACGATTGTTTCAAATTTAAAAAAAAATCAGAGCAAATGCTGTACATATTCAATTACAGTAGTTAAATTTTAACGGTTGAATCCTGCTACGTAAATCTACAATGAACTTTTAAAACATTAGATGTAATATAGTGTGATAATCTCGCCAATATAGACGTGGCCCAAGTTAAAGTGGTCAATATTCCCTACTCAGTAAACTATTGTTGCTGTCACTGGATTAAATTGAGGCACACTTAGTCTTTACATGAAGAATCCTAGTATGTACTCGTAGATACCTCCCTCCAACATTGGGTATAACTAGGGCCATGAACCCACTTTGTTTCAGTGCCTTATCTGCACATGTGCACCTATGCTTCATGGTTATTGGCAGCGTGTCTTTGTGAAGTGACGTTTCTCATTTGACTGTGCCAATCACAGTAAGATTACCACAACAGCACAAGTCTGCAATTTGCGGATGAAACTTTCAAGCACATGAGAGTTAAAATACTCAATAACTAACCTTGAAGCAGAACTGAAGGTGTGTATGCGCGAGACACTACAACAAACTGAGGCAAAATTATTTTCGCAGAAAGTTCATGGCCCTAGGTATGACACCTCCCATCATTCAGTAAGGATGTACCTAGACCATTAACTGGAACAATGCTATCTCTCAAGCTGTTAACCTAGTTACCATAGATGTTTCTCTATGCACTGCTATTAGTCCCTCATCCGGACTGCATGCAATAAAACGTTACCTCAATCAGAGGCCCTCAGCAGAAAAAAAATCCACAACTTTTCTGACAGATCTGGCAAAATTCGCAAGCAAAAACAAATTCAGATCCCTGGACAAACACTATGGGCAGAGGACATAGCCCTGGGAACATGGTTTGTCCTCTCGTAACCAGGCCTATTCACAAGGAAACTTGAAAACTTTTTACATTGACTGATACAGCCATACAGACGCCTTTATTGTCTTGACTTCAACAAAGGAATCGCTCACTGAGTAACTCAACAACCTCAACTCGCACAAGTTTTCTGGAATTCACCTGTAACTACTCCAGAAACTGAACTGAAGCCCTCTGGATCTGTTTTCAATTGGCCACAAAACCTCCACAATAAACTGGTGTGCTCAAACCTACCACCCAGCCCTGCTTTAAGAATGATCAACACACTCAGGGGTTCCCAGGTCAGCAATAGTCTTCACTACAGCACTGGTAAAATGCAGTAGATCAACCTTGAACTTATTTCCACAGTCAATTCACCAAACATACATACACTATTCAAGGTAACTTACAGCAGTGTAAACACGGAACTTAATCTACCAGCTATAATGCACCCAGTGCAATGTATAATATACTGGCAAAACCAAAAACCCATTCAAAACAAGGATGAATAGCTACAGAGCAGATACCAAACAAGCAAAAGCCGGTTCCAACAAAAACCCACAGGAAAAATCAGTTGCTGCACATGCAGCCCCCCAAAACATAAATATTGACTCTTGCTATAATACCACAGTGATAGAGGCCTGACAATCTTCTCACAGAAAAGCTTAACTGAGGCGCTGGTAACTAGCACATCCGTACATCACCGAAGCCAGACAACCACCAGGCTTCAACATTAAGATAAAGCTATCTTAGTACACTTTCAAATTTCCTGCCACGCCTAGTTCACTCCTCGGCCACTAGGTGTACTATACTAATTGCATATCACCGCTTATTGTCAACAACTTAAGTGAGCCATCAGTTGCTGCAAGAGGAAGCTGGCTAGAGCATTAAAATGTAATGATCAGACATACGCATGAAAAAAAATGTGGTCCTGTTTTTTTATACATACCTGCTATGTAACTTATTTTGTAAAAAACTATTAGTACCCTACTTTAGTTCATTATCTAATGATAATTACCCAGCAGTCCAGAAAAGAAGCATGGATTCCTTTGAGATATAGTAAGGGAATTTAGAGATGCAACGATAGCCTTACCGTTGCCATGGATCTGCATCTACCACTACTTCTGACCTGGACCTTCTCAGGTAGTCACGTTTCTCACTAAGCTAGACAAACACCCCAGCGCATGAAACGATACCACAGACAGGAAACTCTTTTTGGTAGACTAACATATCCCCATCAGGTCTCAACAAGATCTTTTAACTCGCCATAGCATAGTTAGACAGATGAAAGTAGGGCCATTCGTAGTTTGATGATGCACTTCCACCAGATATTATGGCAAATCCATCAATTAAAAGGGGGGTACAGAAGAATTGGAATTGGCAGGAAAGTTGAGAGCAAAATTATGATTTTGAGAGGCTCTGTACTACCTCTCTTTTGACAGAAAAAAAAAAAGTATTAACACTGCGGGAACAAAACTTAGTGTAGTCAGTCATCCACTCACAAACTAATAAAAACTAACAGATTCCAAAACCACACAACATGAATGAAAACTTTGCACAAATACAAACTGACAGAGTAGCTATTGCATTCTACCAAGTAAACAAGATTACTGGCATGTAAACAATGCTGTGAAAAGTAAAACAGTGTTCACTTGTAGAAACACTTGGCCAGTTCAGGACCATGAGGGAGAAGAGGGTTGCCAGAGTAATAGACTATGGATTAGTTCTGACAGTTGAAGGGAACTGGATCAAATAAGTGCTTCCAACCAAACAGCACTCAATAAGCTAAACATAGCTAGAAAAGGCCAATTAAAGGTGCAACAAAAATTAGATTTTTTCAGCCAACTTTTCCAAATTTTTTACTTTTTACGTGAATTTCTTAGAGTTCCTTGTAAACAGGTCATAATAAAAGGGATTAAGACATTTTACTGTAGTTATAGTACTTTATATTGATGCATTTTCCAGCACAAAGTCTTTTGCCATAAATATGACGTGATGTCACCGAGTTAGTTGTTATACATTTCATTTTGTCATCAATCAAGTACGTGGTAAATATGTATGTACGAACCAGTACATTTAGAGTGTTATATTTTATTTACGTGGAGAAATTCTTGTAGCATTGATGATTGTTCACAGCTGACCTCACAATATTACAAAGAATTTTGTAGATTAGAATGGAATTTAAAGTTATTCATTCATTTAAATTCTTGATTTTTAAAGCTGCATGCATCATGATGAATTTGATTGTATTAAGAGAGGAAGCAATAATGAGGCAACACAATAACCACAGGAAGTCCCAAAAAAAAAAGATAAGATAGTAGGGGCAGATTAATTATGTGCGGTAAAAAGGTGAAAACAGGAACTCAAAAAAAGGAAGAACAGCGTAACCACAGAGGAAAATACAGTGCGAGCAAAAATGAAAACTGACAGAAAACAAAAGCAATTTGGCAAAAAAAAAAGTCTAGTTAAAGGCAGAATACAGTCAAATGTGTTTTTAGTACCCACATTCATGATACCCTATGGAAATACTCTTCAGCTAACAAAAAATTTATGTACTAACAGTTGGTTTAGTATAAAAAATTGTTCAGACCAACGCCTACTATAGGGGATTCGGAAAAAAGGGAGCACTCAAAGCACTGATTAATTTCTATTTTCTGCCAGTTTATATCATTCTGCTGAATGTAAACATAAATATTGCCCCATGCTTTTATTTACATAGGCTTGTACAATGTTAACATCGACTAGTATATCACGCTACACTGATTCGAAAAAACTGTTATCTACAATATCTGCTCATTAGATCCACAAGAGCTGAATATATGCTATAATCAATAGTAATATTAGTTATAAATACATGCGAGTAAAAGCCTTATAATAATGGTTTTTCCATAGACTAATTGATACAACATGCATTATTACCGTTGCGAATCTCGTAAATGCGGGCATAAGTATATTTGAATTTTGTAACTCAAAACCGTCACTAAAAACATATAAGACGCACGTAATCCAAGAATTCAAGTTTCTTTCAGTTCTACTGCTGTGAACAACAATGTCACAGTTAACAGAAACAACAAATAACACAATCTCATGTGTGAAACAAAAAAGATGTTTTGGTTCAACTCTCTATCAAGCAAGCGAAGTGGCGAAAACCGGACTCTGATGCCACCTATCCGTGGAATTTTGAACTGTCTGAGGTGCGGAGCAAGTGGCCATGTGCAACGGCCAGGTAACGTCGCATTATGCTGGCGCTAATCAAGTCAAATTACACAGTCAGTAGAAAAGTCAATAAGATCATAAATTTCAAAGTGTATTAAATACAGAGAGGTATATTTCATCCGATGTTCTTTCATTATCGTTTTATTCAAATAGGAAAATACACGGAACTACATACGATAATTCGCTACCAACCAAACAAGCAATAATGCAACTCTTGCTAATGTTGACTTGTGTACAGTAACGGACAGTGATTTTTTCAAGGTTTAATCTTTAGTGCTCACTTTATCCCAAATGACCTATACCAGCCATGCAACCAGTACTATGACGACAATAAAAGGCCTAAACATAAAAACATCAGAAGCACAAGAAAAATTAGTAAAATGTTACAATTCAAGCATTTAAAAAATTGTCATTGTAGCCCCTATTAACAGCTAACATGCACTACACACTTTTGAAAATACAAGAACTTCAAAACTGGTGTCGACCATTTTAATTAACACAGGTAAAATTTTTTAGCTTAAATGGTGCACAAACTACATTTCAGAGAAAGCTTAGTTCTAACAGAGAAATGTAAGGGAAAACACCTAGAAGGAAGGAAAGTGTGGTTGTGGAGAACATAAACTTAGTCCACATAGTATTTGTCGAGTCAGGTAATTCACACATACATGAACATTACAAAATCAATGCACAAAATGTTTACTAATGGCTCACTGAACAAACATTATATGCATATTTTTTTAAAATAATATACATATTTCTTGTTTTTTAAAAGACTACATAGAAACTTGAATTTAAAAAAAATAACTTATTTTTAATGTCATTGTGCAATAAGCCATCAACACCCTCACCAATGTAAAGAAAAACCAAAATTTGAGCAAGCCTGCACTTACCAGTAACGATGATTCCTACTGCAACTAGTACATCACACGTAGTACAATTTCAAACCTCACCTGGTGCCTTCAAGTTAACAGGTGGCATGCGGAAGTCCGATCCCTCAAGGCTGAGCGAACGTTGTCGTTCCAAAGTGGACGGCAGGTCGGATATTCGCAGGGACATCTGCCTCTTGAACGGGGATGCCTGGTTGAGTTGTGTAAAGCCACGAAACGAACCTTGGCGTTGTAGCATGGACAGAGTGGCATGGGGGCGCTCTATCGCGTGGGGGTTGAATACTTGTTTGACAGGAGGAGGGTCTGCACCAACATAAAAACTGTTTGTAACATTCACGTACAAAAAAAAACACTACATGAAGAGAACCAGTCAAAAACCTTAAAATTATTTCAGGTATTCAGAGATTTTCTGACCACTTATGAAATCCCTTCTTAGTATCATTCAGCCTATTGAGTATTTTTTTTTCATTGTTTGCTTAGTAAGTTAACAGTTGAAATAGTAAAGCATGGGTGATTTCATACACGCTTAATCATGTGGAATACAATGAACTAAGCAAAAGAAATTTTAGCAGCAAATGTGTAACATGCAAAACTTAACTGAAATTAACAAAATGGTTTGTCAAAACCAATCAGAATCTACCAAAATTACAAGAACTGTCTTCAAATTCACATTATGAAAGTAAAACCTAAACATAGTTTTAGGTCTGCTTTCAATTTCACAAAATGATAAATAAGAGCACGTCAATGTAGTGGGGAAGGCATAACAGAGAAACATGCTCAACAGAACTGAAATGATGGTGACCTGTGGGTTTCACCTCCTGGGGATCTTGCAGCCTATCCGTGATGGACGTCTGCCTGAAGCTGCCTGTGCGTGTGAACGTGGAGTTCTTGGTGTCAAAGGTCATGGTGACGCCACATTCCTTGTCCCTCTTCTGCTTCCTCTCCAAGCAAGCAGCAAACGCACAGCCGACAGCATGACTCAGTCTTTCTCCCTAAACCACACAGTTACTGCTGTTCAAATGACTTTAGGTGGCTTTACAGCATGTTGCAGCAATAAGTAATTCTCATAGAAAAAAGTTAATTTCTAACACCGGCCTCTGTAGCATTGTTTAAAACATGCTTTACACATTTTTCCCCACAAATAGCATTATTTCTTTTTAAATTATGATTGTTACACGTGGATTTTCCCCACAAGAGCAGCAACATGTTCTGCATTAAAAGTAGCATTATATACTAGCACTCAAAAATTATTAAAAAGCACTAATATAGAACAGTAGGTGATAGGACATAAAAAATGAATACAGTAAGGCGACATTGATTAAATTGGGCTTGAAAATAATAACTGTAATGTTCACAATTCCGAGAATATCTTACGAAAAAAATCACACTGAATACTATTAAATCTGTTTGCTTTAAACTATAAAAAAAGACTAGAAAAATACTCAGTCATTAGAAGTAACACAAAGTTGTGTAATTGAAATAAATTCTTTTACACTAAGTGCCTCTCTTTATATATATATATATAAAAAAAACCACACAAAAAAATTTTAGCGAATAGCAATTTCAAGTAAGCATGCAAGTATCAAAACACTTCTTAGCCATCACACAATGTCGGCGACCGATTTTTTACGATATGGCTGCTGTATCCCAAATCACAGCACCTGTACACAGAGAAAACTAGAAAGTTTACCATAAGAATATCATTGAATAACTTGCTTCGTTTTAATTTTTGTCAGTTTGCATCACTCTGCTGTACGTAAATACCACTGTAAATTAAGTAAACTTTCATAGCTATTTTTAACTATTCTGTTACAACTCGTGCTGGCCATCAGTTAAACATAACATTTCCCTACAAAGAATTCCATGAACAGTAACATCTATTGCCCTTATAAGGACAAACACATAATTAGTTACGCCTATACAGAACCAACAAAGACTATTCACACTTCAAAATGGAATCACAATGTTTTTATTGGATAACATACCAGATACGATCTGTCAGTACCACTTTGAACTGTAGCACAAAGCTGTTGAACTTAAATTATTTAAACGCTGCTACATTCAGTAATTCGCTACCTACCAAACAAAGAGGGGCAACAATTGTTAATGTTGAACAATCATTCAACAATGCGAGATTTTTTTCAATAGCGATTTCAAAAGTGCTGAGTTTAGTGTGAACCACCTAAATAAATACATAATGAACTGAGCTTCACACTTTCTCACAAATAAAATAATTTGGTCATCAAAGTCTCTAGCATGCAGTTATAACCTATAATACCACACACCACTTCACTACCAAATGCAAAATAATGAAGAGTCACTTTAATCACGTGCCAGTGTTACATAATTCAATTTCTTTCAGGCCTGAAGCTTGAGAAAAAAAGTCCCAAGTAGTGACCACTTTCAGTAAATTTATTGACATGACATGGGTGCCAACAACTGCATATCAAATGAAAGTTGGAATGAGAAACAATGTAGGAAATAGCAAGTGGTCAAGTACAAAGTAAAAAGTACAGAACTATCACACAAAATACTAAAATCCCAGCCTAAGAACACAAGCACCTCTCAAGTAGCTCCTGTATATTTTCAATTTATATAACTTTTTTTAAGTACAGTTACAGTGAACCCAACTTTCAGACATACACATTACTTTACATTAAACAAATTTAAGTAATATTTTCACGTCAATGCAACATTGTACAGGAATAAAGATTATCACATTTCCAGATGACATAAATTTGATTAATATAAAATGTGTCCAATTCGGGAAATGAAAACAATTTAACCCTGTCCAATACATGTCGTCATGATCAAGGGGCTGTCAGACATGGTTAACGCTTCTAGAACAAGAAATATTAAAATTTTTATCTGTACCAACACTGAATTGTCTATCCTCGCTGAAAGAATGAACGGCTTTGACCTTTTGTGTCAAAAGTATTGTTAGTCTAATTTTAACAATGAAATGACTGTAAAACATAAATGTTGTGTGTTAACAAAATTATTTCACAAATATTTCAAATCTCCTGCATAACAGTCATGCTGCCGGGTGGCATTTCTGGTCACCAAGTCTAACAACAAAGATATCTGCAATATGGTTTACTTACGAATGATTATGAGATGTGTGGATTCATTTTTGTTTTATTAGGGATGTGTCAAGTCATTTCTTTACAGTTCAAAACATAATTACAGTACAATGTCAGTTAAGAAATTAATTTTGTATATAATGCCAATAGAGAAAATTCCTAGAAAAAGTTTTTAATGTTTACCTTATTCTTCCTAATTATTTTGGCTCTAAACGCAGCCAGGCAAAGCGATAGCTCTGTGAACATTGTAAATTTCAAATTATTCGGCTTTAAAAATGCCATATTTTCAAACGCCGCCACAAACATTGAAAATGTGTTCTTATTGAACAACACATTTGTGACGTAGTCTTACTTGTTTTGGTTAGCCACCGCACACCAGGCACTATTGTGTGTGGGTACTGGAATTTTTCAACGACTTAAAAAACTAATCATGTTTAACGAATCCGGTTACGTAGTAAAAGTTAATTTGGGAAATTCACCTGTTGTTTGGGAATGCATGGTTGTAGATTTGGTAGTCAACAACAAAAATTTATTTCACTTGAGTTGATTTTAAAGGAGTGAAGACAGCAATGTATTAGTAGGCCTAGCTCTCGCACATTGCGACGTTTAAGATATAGATTTGAGTTGATGTAAATTTAATTTACTTCCAGAGAGACAATAACTTACTATGAATTCAGTTTAATGTTTCAGATCCGATGTATAATCATAAGTTTAGGTTTGAAAGAACAGACGAACGAAGTTCACATGCGTACAAAAAGTGAACCTATCAAACTAATATTTGGAATGCGTTTAACCAAACCTGGTACTGACAATGATCGAACATTCTAGTTGCACGAGACGGTAAAATAATATGGCAGATCAATTATTTTATTACAAGTAGGCTATATTTTTCACAGTAATTTTTACGTTTCTTGTGAACGGCATTGAGACAACTGTGCTGCCATCTCGGGGCAAGTTTCGCAAGACCCCGCCCACCCATCGAATTATCGGCCAAACACAGGTGCCTTGAACTCCCCTATTGGCTAATGATGTTGCCCAGCCAGTAGAACAGCCAAAATACTACAATTGCAGAGATTTTGTCGCAAACTGCTTGCTATTTACTGCAATTTTTAACTTACAATAACTTATTTATTTTATACTAACCGTGTCATGTTACAAAATACAGCATTACATACGTATACTGTATTTTTGTCGTTAATAGCAGACTATTAGGTCTCTTCTTGAAGCTTAAACAATGCAGTACGCCTTGATTTTTCAGATGGCGCTCAAGTTAAGATTTTATTTTGAGTAAATTGCATTTTATTGCTGCGCAAACGAACTGCTATCCACGATTATAATCTTCGAAGTTCAAGCCATACTCAATTTTACCACATAAACAACTTTATTTAACACAATTTCACAACTTGAACGTATGTTGCTGTAGTTTGTGTGTTACATACATTAAAATGTACAGCATCATGACGTCACAGGGACATCAACAAGGCGGTTCACGTTTTTGTCGCGCAAAACAGACTGCTCATTTTATTTAAGTTTTTCTGGTGTTACACAGACGCAACGAAAGAAAGTATGGTACAGTTATTCATTAAATTTAACGTACTTTTAAATAAAAATATAATTTTAAAAAATAGGAATTTTCCCTATTGTGCATAATACCCATGTCAACATACACTACTGTTTACAAATCAGATCCAAAACATAAATAATTATTCGCAGAACTGTCACACACACACTCCGGTTTCCAGTTATTTATTAATTTCATGCCAACGATCAACGCAACAACGAATGGCAGAAGTGAACAAATCTATTTTGTCCATAGATGTGATGCGTGCACGCAGCACTTCAAACAAAATAGTAGACTTAAAAAAAATTACAGGAGGCACATCAGCACCATAAAAGGCAGTGGTGTTGACCAGTTGTTTGATGCAAAAATTCTGTTTATTTTCTGTGTGTACGTGTTACATCTGCTGCCATAAATATATCAGCAACTGGTTTAAAGTTTGTGTTCAGGATAACAAGATAATTTTACAATGATTTTTAAGTAATTAACATTAAACAGTTATTTTTCACATGTGTTATGTATTTAGGCATCTCCCTATAAATGCCTTATGATTTTTTTGAATTAAGAATTTGAAAAGTCCTGTACCTATGTGTTATGTTAGCAAAACACTTTTCACAAGTGTTTTAATCACAGTAATTTTATATCATGTTTCACATCTATTTGGATATGAATAAATTAGGTAATTAGGGTAATTGACTAATATATATCTCATGTTTTTTGTTAAACTTATTGTAGATTACAATTATATTTTACAAAAAAAAATTTATTCAACATGGTACTAACTTCCCAAAACTTAAAGGTAAAACATGTGGAATTTAAAATAATTTAGAGAATCAAATTTTTTCAGGAATATACGATTAAAATTTATTAATCATCTCATAACTAGTGTTTATTTTTATGAAAGTAGGATAAAGTAAACAAAAAACATACAACATACTGTGTTTCCCAGTGACATTTATGAAAGCCAAACAGATACTGTATGTGAAATTCTATCAAAATAATTTTAAATTTGATTTTGTGGTGTGTGGTTGGCAACAAGAAGAGAGTTAGTAATCCAATTTCACAGCATAATAAAGCAAAGACGTTCTACCTGGTAGCGAAATTATTCTCCTTTTGTACTCCTTGGCAGTAACACACATTTTTGTGATATCACTATCATTCAAACCTTTTTTATTGACCAACATTATTTGAAACCACAGGATGTTAAAATCTGATAATAAGACAGTGGCTTTATAATAACACAATATACTGAAACGTAAAAGCTCTTACAAATAAGGAGTAAACTTCTTTTTAATTACAATACTGTATTCATAAACTTAAGACAATGTAAACTTACCGATTCTTTTAATGCTAAAAATCCATGGCACATCCAACGCCGTGTTGTGCCATCCCTACAGATGTACGAAAATCCCTTTTCATGGTTTCGATCTGGAGCGCAGAATGAAACCTTCTCTATAGTCTGATCTACAATCAAACCCTGAAACAATACACATGAATATATATTTATGGTATGAAATTATCTGCCTTCATTCATCCCTACTCAACTCTAGATATTTGAAAGCAAATATTTATCATTAACCACTTCTCTGAGAACCAATACTGTACTGCAAACATCAAGCTGCAGTTTAATCTCTCCACTGTTTACAAAATGTAACAAGGACATTACTATTTTAAGGCACCTTGAAAACTAACTAGCGTTATTTTAAAGTGTTATGACAAGTACAAGTACATTTTATGATAAACCACTAGTCATTTTATTAATTGAAAAACATTTTTTGCTAATATTTCTAACTCCACACACCATACAAAAGTTTAAGACAACACGAAAATTCACTTCATTCATATGAAATAAAATTAAGGTGGCTGCCCCCAGACCTCTGAGCAGTGTGCAGCGCATCTGCTGTTACCAGATTATTTGAAAACTGCTCATTGCACATGGATGGTGTGCTTAGGAATAGCATTTAAAGAAAGTTGCAGGTGTGTCTACCCATCACAAGTTTACCACTTCTCTTTAAAGCATATTTTCTAGCAACGAAAAATGGCGAAAAATGGGTGTTTTTTTGCAAGTAATTTTCAAAAGTGTAAATATCTAGACACAGAATCTTTTAAAATGTATAGGTGTGTATAATACACATTAATCATTACTGTAATAATACGTCAAAATAATAGCGTCGCCAAAGAAAGTCTCATTCAGGTGAGTTGTTAGCGATAAGACTGCACTGCATTTCAGCAACTTGCGCCTAGAGTGTGATGCGCGTGCTGTCTCATGCTAACCACTTCTACACTTCTAGGCCTCGAACGCACGACATACATTCACCCAGACAACCACCTTAAGATTTAGTGGACGCTAGCTTTTTTTTGTTTGAGATACGTAAACAGGTAAGGCAACGAGTTGAATATACATTGCCCGCAAACACCTCATCACCTCGAGGCGCGAAGGACTAAATTAACGTGCAGTGTTCCTGTAGAATGTGTTTTTAAATGGGACATCAAGCAATGACCCTGTTATTTTATTTGTGGAAAGTATGTGGTAAAGTGAAATGCAGTTTTTTATGATTTGATTTTACAATTACAGTTGACATTTTCTCAGCTACAGCAACATAAAAATGTCATTCTTAGCACTTTTGAGTAGTTTGGAAATCACGTTTTTAATTAGCGGAGAGCATTTTTTAAATCGTACGGACACAGTTTGAAGTATGTCTTCTTATCGTATATAAACACATTGGAAACCTTCTTAAAATTTATACCAGAAAAAATACTTCACGTACCATGCTACAGCATGGCTTATGCACTAGGTCCTACTGATCAGTCAGCCAACAAGCAAAAACGCACACAAAAATTACTGTACTAAGCAATGAAAAAACTTTTTGATATATAATTCAATGGTACTTTTTGCGAGCAGAAAAAACTGTACATACTAGTCAAGCGTTTATTTTGTAAGTTTAAGAATAACTCTCAACAAACCAACACTCCTGTAAATTGCAATGTGTTAAAACTACAAGAGTGACGCATGTGTCATCTAAAGCTTACTATAGATGGTTCAGGAAAAAGTGAGCACTCAAAAAAGCCTTGCTAAATTTATTTTCAGCCAGTTTGTATCTTTCCGCACGTAACTGCTAACTACGACAAACGTCTAATCTCTATGGACACTGCACTTGATGTTTGCGGGTGTGTAGATAAATTATGCAGTCTGGAGGAATCTGTATAGTTTTATAAAAATATTTTATTAATTATATAAATCACAAATATGTCTAATTCAGTTGATTTTATTTCACTATTGTTTCATTTAAATAGGAAAATACACTGAACTATTTCCGGCAATTCACTACCAACCGTACAGCAAATAAGATAACTATTATTAACTTAGAACTGATGGGGAGGGTTACACTGTCACCTAACTAAGGGAGGGTATAGAGGGAGAGGAAGCTACAGCCAGAAGATTGACAGGGTGTAGAGGAGAACGGAGCAGGATAGGTAGTCTATGCTTGTGAGGTCGGTGAAGGAATGGAACATTTTGCAGGATGACTTGGTGACAGTGAGTGGAGTTGGTAGGTTCAGAGATGTTTTGAAGAGGGTTTTCTAGAGCGGTAGGAATGTGTTATCTCGCCACTGTGCGTCAACACTATTACGAGTATTTTATTTTGTATTTATTATGCAGTATACGCTGATGATTTTTATTTCATAGGTTAAATCTTTAGTGCTCACTTTATCCCGAACTACTTATATTCACTAGCACATTACTTTATTTGCAAAAATTAAGCACGTTACCTTAGTTTCATCCTCTACTACTCTCAGACCATCTCCAGAAACATACAATATGGCTTTCACTGGTCGCCGCCGAGAACTCTGAAACCATTAAAATAAGTTACCAAAAACAAATAAATTCTTAAAGAAACATGGATAACCTAGCTAAATATCAAAGCGTAATGAAAGGGTTAAACTACCGGTAGTTTTATTAAAACACGTAGCATATATAGAAACTGACTATACTCACTGCCAAAATGCTAACTATATTAATATAACTAAATTAGTAACAGTAAAGTATTCAGATTCAAGGAAAGTAAACACATAATTACCCTAAGTACTTTCAGAGCCTCCTCACAGACTTGCATTCCTCGGGACTCAAACACTTCCACGCAGCCCAGATACTACAGAAAACATTGCAAAAACAAACCACCATCATCATTTTACATCATAAACAATATTAGGGCTTAAATAACATGTAAATTAAATAAACTACATGCAAGATTTTTTTTTTTTTTTTTTTTAATTTTAAGACGGGCTACTTTAGCACTTCTACTTACTACAATCAAGCAATGTCAATTTGATGAACACATAAAATTAACACGAAACGTACAAGTAGTTAGAAAATATGGAGGGAAAAAAAAAACCTTTTGAGCTTGTACTAACTTGTGTCACACCAAAGGAAGAGAGGTGGGGCGAATGAGGATGAAAGGAAAAAAAGGGCCAGAGATATGAGAATAAAATTAACTGTTTGAACATGTACAGAAAAGCACTAAGCACTGATTACTTAGTATTTATAAGGGTCTGCACTTAATCAAAACTTCACATACTTGTTTTCATTATCTAATTTATTCCTACTACTGCAAAGATGCTGCAAATTATTTGACTCATGCTGTTACACAAAAGTACCTCTAAAATTGTTTTGCAGCTTTCATATCACAAGTGATGTTTCTTTTACAAGTTTGGAAGGCAAGGTAACAACTTCTATGGGGTTGTGACTTCCCAGAACAGTAATCAGTTTACTGAATATTGCACCTACCAAGACTTGTGCTGTTATATGAAGTTATATAATGTGAGTTTAACTAGCAATGACGTTATACGCATTTATTTTAACATTGTGATACACCGAGTTATTTATCACAGCAACAATTTTGGGAGGAAGCATTGTTACTGAAATCAATTTTTTTGCCACGTTCTAGTTTTAACTATTTGGAGCCAAGTGAGATTTCCACATCACAAGAACATTAGGGACAAAATCATACTTGCACAGTAACTAAATTATTATCATGCATCATGTTTTCGAAACGTGTGTTACCAAACCATTAAAAAAATTTTACTCTACACTTTAATTTTTTACATGTGAAGGCAAAATGCATAATTCAGCCATGTAAAAATTTCCTTCTTTTTTTTATGTTTATATAATGCTGAATGTCAATGTAAGTACTTTTGGTGAATACTTCACATTTTTTTATTAAGATTCTGTGGTTATGTTTTCCTAAATCCTAGATTTTTAAAGTATTTCTGAAGTGCTTTATTGTCTTATGTTATGCTAAGATATGATGGTCAGCATAAGATTTTTTTAGTAAGATACGAATTGTACATCATACTATGCAAGTGCAATTTTTAGTTTACTTTTTTTTTGTTCTTGTTGTTGAGAAAGACATCACTTGGCTTGCCACTCAGTGATTTACATATCTTGATGTTTAGCAACGTACTAAGATATACACCTGTTGCTTTAGATGTTCTCAAATATGTTTTTACAAGCAGAATTAAAAGTTCTTTTAATCCTCAGTCTTGCTTCAGGTAAGTAAGTTCAGGGTTGTCTTAAGACAAAAATCTCCTATGGACAAACACTGGCTAGTCCCCCCCCCCCAACCCATTATTTTTGCTTGTGTTCATTCTAAATTTATAAGGTAATGCATGAATTCAAGAGGCTGATCACCCCCTTATACCAAGAGCTCCTGATCAACTGCCCCGTACTCCCCTTATGTTAATCTGGCCTTGAGTAAGGTTTGGCTTCTCCTCAACAGCAAGATCAATAGAGATGAACAGTAACACAACACATATAAGGAGAAGCAGCCACGACTACCATCTCAGAACAGGCTATGTGGAACAGAAATCAGGATAGCTAGACTAAACTGCTTCTCTATCAAGACAGTCAGAGGCAATAGGATAGTACCATATAATTGTTGCTGTTGTGATGAGTTTCTTTATCTTTGTCCTTGATTTCTCTCATCATTAAACTCAATCAACACAATAGCCTACAAACTATGAAGGTCACTGTAGCTCCAAGTTATATTATGCATAGTGTAAAGGAATGGAAATTGTTACCATCTACCTTTTAGATGGAAGACTATTAAATCAAATTAACTCGGTAAAGTTTCCCCCACAAAACAAAATATTGAAAATTATTTGTTTTAAAAATAATAATTGTCATAAGAAATTCCTTTATTTTTATATATTTTCTTCCCATAAAACCAAAGATTGCTGTAAAGTTTAGCAAAGGTTCTCGAATTATTTACATACTAATTAAGCTTAAGACAACTTGTGACATCCCTTCAGTGCGATTTCTACAAAACGATACCTAGCCTTTTTACTAAAAAATGTCAAAAAACTTTTTTTTTATTTTGATCTTTGATGACTTCATTGATAATTTCACTATTAACAGCACTCACTTTTTTTGTAAAATGAATGGTGAAATTTTTTTCTCCTTAATGAAACCTTGAGGTTTCAATTATTTTACATTAATATGTAAAAATTGAACTGTACAAAAAAATAACAAACCTAAAAAAGTTAAATGTATGCTAACAATCAAACCTTAAAAGAAAAATGTAACAATCAAACCTAAAAAGCCATATATAAGTTTAAGCAAATTTCATGTCAGAAAAATTATAACATATTTGAATATGAAAACAGAAAAAAAATATACTTACATGTGTCTTCATATATACGTGCTGTACTTATAAATGTATATGTATTTCATATTTGTCAAAGAATGATTTGCTTAGATCATTAAATTTTCCCAATATGAAAACTGATTGCCATTCTTATCTGACAAAATAGCCCAAAGAAAAAAGGTAATGTAAAACAATAAATACGAATATATAAGTTATTCGTACAGTAGTCAAAGATTTTACAAAACCAACGTTTTTATGTTAAATAACTACTAGGCTGCTACAGCTAGTTCTACATTATAATACTGGCACACATCATGTGAGAAATATTAACCATTGATACTAAAAGAAATTTAAGTGTTCCTGCAGGAACCAAATAACAGGAACCAAGTAAAATTACTTATGCACCACATCCTTGGCCGTTGATGTGAGCAAAAACCTTTCAGTTTTTGCTCCCAAAATGCCCTTAAGTTCTTATTTCCAAGCATTGTCTCTTTCAAAATAAGGAAAAGATGAATCATGATACCAATATATTTTACAGTTTACACTTCATTTGGCACTCCATAAAAAGTAAGTCTTAATATGACAGCAATAAGTTAAATTGAAATACTTTTTGTAATATAGCTGTCTATACTACAGATAATTAATGTGTATGTCCAAGATGCTAACTAGCCTAAAACAAAATCAACTTTTAACTTTATTATGCTAAACGAAACATTAGTGTTAGAGTTGGTAGCAGTGTAATCGACAGTCTTTTTAGGGTTATCCCTTATGGTGTTGCCTTTTTGTTCTTCCGGTATGAATGTGCTGCGTGAACGGCCGCGATGTTGTTCGTAACTGTGTATATCGTGAAACATCCACTTTTATAATTAACAGGTTATGGGCCCAGGATGCAATCGTGTCGGAAATAATGCATTTCGCGACTGAAAGTACGGCAATCGCGTCAGGAAGTG
>PNEQ01032666.1:0-25566 GCA_003012365.1 Medauroidea extradentata
GGCCTCATGGCACTTAGGTGCTATTCGTACCAAAAGACCCCAACAACCAATCCCAGCCAAGACCACGCCCCCCTAATGACCCTCTAGGCCAATCAGAGCCCTAGCACCACCAAGGGGAGGGGTCGGCCATGTTAAGCTTATGCAGGTTAGGCCGGTTTTGCTCCCAGTTGCGTCAGGATGCCCACCCGGTCCCTACTATCGGATATGTTTTGAAAGGGCATCTGACACAGATTTTCTCAACTTTCCTTACTACGACTGATGCTCTTTCAAAACAAAGTTATCCATTTATGAACAATGGTAATAAATGAGCTGCAGGTGTTCTATCTGCGAGAAAAGGCTTTCATTTACTTTCAGTGTCGCTCCAATCGTAATCTTACTACACAGTTTCAGTATCAGAGTCTTTCAAGAAGATTAATGTATAATTTATGAGAGTTATACGTTTTGTTTGCGTGAAATTTGCGAGAATCACCCTTTTTGTGCAGGTGTTTTGTGTAACATTTCGTTTAGTTTAGATTATTTTCATTAGATTAAGACTATACTTTTTACACGTTCTAATTGAGTAATTTTCGTCACCATAACCACACCTTTAAGATAACGAATTGAATACGGATACCATGTAATATTACTGTAATAGTAGCCTTAAGTCTTATAAATATTTTCTGTTGGAGATGTTTTAGTGCAAAATTATTACTTATTTTAAAGTGAAATAAGAAATTACGCATTTTATCACCTATTGTGAACGTAATTTTTAATTATATTTTAGTGTCATAGTATGGTCACACAATTCACTGCTTTGTACATATGCATATCTTGTTCAAATCATTACACGCACAAATATACTAATAGGAGATATATATTCGAAAACCGTGGCCATCCAAGCGAAAAATTCCGAGCAGGTTGTTGTTCTTCACAATTAATTAGTTTATATTATTTTTTTTATAAAATCGCTTATAAAGCTGCACAGTTTTCATCTCGGAGCCGGAGAAGAAATTTGGTATCTTTCGCCTTTATCCAGTGGAAGAGTTATACTTGTGTTGAAATAACAGGAGACTTGCCCAATTCTTTGTTTTCAGTTTTACTTCTCTATGTAAAGCACATAACGCAGGCAAAACTTTGAGAACTATAACCATATACTAGGCCTAAGTTTATTCGCTACAACTTAGGTCAAAGACGATGTTTTATTTGGCTCGTTTGGTGTATTAATAGTCATCTAACCTGATTTAATATAAAAAATAATGAACTATGGAGCTAAGTGTTTAGTTTTTAGTTGGCAACGATACGTGTTAAATATTAAATTCTATATACCTTCCAAACTAAACATACTTCAAATCTTACTACTAAATTTCCAAAATTACGACTCAAACAAGTTTTTAGGTGCTGAAGATTTTTCGTCATATTTAATCGATGCAACCAAATCCGTGCTAGATGATATAATACTTATAGGAAACTAAATGAACACACGAGTCAATATGCTATATAAAACAACCACATATTTTATTTTTTAATATTAAGCACTTAGTACGAAACGGACAGTGGTGAATAGAAAAAAACATACAGTTCTAATCGAACCATACCAAATTACTAGCTACTCAACGACCAAATTATACATTGTAACACTGTCAAAGACAGTAATATAAATAGTTTGACAATCCGAACCGTTAGTAAGGAAGTACATCCTTGCGACATAATTATGTACAGTAATTCACAATGACGTGCGTGAATGCACATACATATTTTCATGTCTACACTCACACCCTTCACAAGAATTACTCAAATACTTTATCTCACGAAAATACTTAATCTTCGTAGAATAAATTTCCGGTAATCAGTACCTCAATGTGTACTAATCAAGTTAAACCATCATAAAACATATAGTTAAACTCATAACTCACTATCCTACTTTCCTCGTTGTGGGGAAAAATAACCTAAAAAGCAACAACAGATAAAGCAGTTCTCGAAATTTGACATAAAACATTTATATATCGTTATATTGCTATCTTCCAAAATATCAGACAGTAAAATACACTTAATTCAAATACTGGATAATACACATAACAAGTGTTAAATTTGATTACACTCGGTTCAATGTTACCCGATATATTACATATGGAATATTTATTTTTTATGTCATGTTATATTGTAAAATGACATACCAACAAAATATACAAAAAATAATATCAAATTTCAAAAGTTAATATGTAATAATTTAAAATTTGTCTACAATAGGTCTCTAGGTTATCGAAATAATAAATAAATATATTATTTTTTATAATTCGTGTCAGACTATCTTTCAAAATGGCGGACGTATAACAAGAAACTTTAATTAAATAATAAGTTTGAGATAGGCATATAATGTCATGCGAAATTTGGTTACAATCGACCAAGTATTTATTAAATATGTGACATAAATTCTTAATTTTTTTCGTGTGTTATCTTTCAAAATAGTGAACATAAAAATTGACCTTAAAATTTAAGATTGGATGATAAAATTTAAAACACAAAATTGGTTCATTGGTCTTGTAAGTTTTGAAATACTGTTACATAAAATAACCATTCATTCATATCTTGCTATCTTCAGGAAGTTCTGACACAATATACTGTCCCACGTTTAATGCTACGATGATATACTATCAACATAAAAATTTTGTTTATAATCGGTTGTGACATATGAGTACATTTTTTAAATGGCCATCATTATGTGAAAATAAGCACTAGATATAAGTAATACGTACCTTAGGTGACCCTACTGGGTTATATATCTGTACTGAGTTTGATGAAATCCGGTTCGCAGGTTCAATCTTTTCAAGGGGACACTCCCTAACACACACACCCACACACAGAAACCCCCTCCCCCACACCCCACACACATAGAACCCCCCCCCACACACACACCTCACACACAATCCCCCCCACAGGCCCCCACACACATTTCCACCCTCCCCCACACATCACGTACACACGCCTACATACACATGTTTACTCACACATAGAAATACAGGCAGGGATGTTATCTCATAGACCTACTTTTACTCCGAAATCTACGCTAAAATTTCAAGAAATCGCCGAGAAGTTAGCTGCTTAAGATTTTTTCTATCAAACTCTCATATTCGCTGAGAACGTGAGTGCCGAACATATTTATTTACATGTAGTCAGTTTAGTGCATAATGTTTGTAAGGCTATATAAAAATTATAATGTAGCACAATATTTATGTATTTGTAGCGGTAGAACTTGCGTAGTAAGTTTTCGTAATTAGAATTTGTGTGCGCCAAGGCTGTTTCACCAAGTAATTTCTTCTTTAAGTGTACTTCTTAATCATTATGTTGTTATAGGCTATTAGTGAAAGTCGATCATTTCTACTTTGGACTGAAAATGTGACATTTTCAAAGACACTCATGGGAAATTTGCTTCATGTTTTCGTAATAAAGTTGTAAATGGAAGTTTACGTAACAATCATTGTAAAAATTACCCTACAACCAAACTAAAATATAACTGACAGTTCTGCGTTTTTTCAACAACAGTTCGGTATAAAACTGTGCCTTTCTGAGATATTACACTACATAGATAAATCTTTATACGTTGGTAGATGTGTGTAATTTAATGTGCAGATATTTATTTATAAAACTGTACATTTAATGATTTTTTTTTCAACAGGCATTTGTATCCCTGTTATTTCTATTTTTGGAAAAATTTGCGGACAATTTCTCATTATTTTGTTGTTTTTGGAAGTTACTCATGAAATCGTAAAATTACTAAAAATTAAGTACGTGAAATTGGACATATTTTTTACGTTGTAGATGAACTGATTCACCAAGTTGTACACTGTTAATTGTAGTAACATATTGGGTCACAATCTTTCGCCGTAGTTGCGATGTTCGTGACAACTCTTTACAAACTTCCTCAAAATTAAAATTACTTTCTCATTATTGACGACAGAAAGTAGGAAAAAAGTGTGTCATTCCGTGCACTCCTATTTTAAGTCTCATGAAAAAACTGGGTCTGAGGATGTCAAGTTTAATAAAAAAAACTGGCTACACAGCCCAGAAATTGCTTCTCACAATGTCTGAAAGAAATTAGCGAACTTTAGAATTGTTCACTCAAATAAACCTTGTCGAGAGACGTACAAGTTCTAAGTGCTTGAAGCATTTCAAATTAAGTGCTAACTATTGTACACGAAATGTCCTATTATATTAAAAATAAACCTTCATTCGACATATTTTATATCAGCTGGAGGGACGCAGAGACATCGTGTTATCGAGCAGTTACTGAAACTGGGAATAAATTTTAACGTCAAAAATATTTATAGTGGTTTCAATAGGCTTGTAATATCATTATTCCTCTGTTTTAAATGCAATTGGACTTTTATCGCAAATTAAAGCTTCATAAAAAACAAAATACACTTCCATCAGCTAGAAATATTCTGATCAGTGAAATTCGGCGAGAAAGTTGTTCACTAATAAATCAAAGCTGTACAGGAAATAAATATAACGAGGTCGTGAAGTTGCACTTAAGAATATATGTCTGTAGTACCAACATAACTGATCGCACAGGAATCAATATTCCTATGTTTTAAATATAATTTGACTCCTATCGCAAATTAAAGCTTCTTTGCACTTCCACGCTCTAAAAAGAAATCGGTGGTTACTCTCTGATTGTCAACACTCTAAAAACATTTTATTTGCCTGCTATTGCAGTGGCTAGAGCATATGCCTCCCACCGGTGCGATCCGGGTTCAATTCCAGGCTGGATCGGTCCTCGAATTTTCGCACGTAGGAATCATGCTGGATGAAGCCGCTGGTCAGCGGGTCTTCTCGGGTATTTCCCGTCTGTCCTCCCTCATTCCGGCGCCGCCATATGCTCACATCATGCCACTCCTCACCAGCGCAAAATACCTAGATGCTAAATGCTGACCAAAATATCCTCACTTCATATTCTTGGCCATAATAAAACGTTTGTTGAGGCAAAGAAAAATGTTGTTTAAATATGAACTACTGCAAAATAATTTTGCCGCAAAGAACACTTTTGGTTTAAGGTAACTGTAATGGTAGCAAAACTTGTGTTAGTATGAAGATAGTTTATTAGAAATATTTAAGGTGAAGCTAACTAACGTATTATCTTTGCTATAAAAAAGATCATTCCAACCTCTGACTGCAGTACAGCGCTTATGGGGCGCGCTGTTGCCAGGTCTCAGTCGCGTTACGAAGTTCTACTTCATAATTTTGAGTACTATAATACTATATTTTGCATCTTTTGGATTGATATAGTTGTATTTGGTACAAAATTAAGCTCCAAAACATGTATCTAATCACATTTTTGTATTACTTTAAAATATGAAACAGTACGCATACTTCACTGGCATGAATTCATTAGATTAGTAGAAATAGGCTATTCGTAAACAAATAATCACCACGTAGGCTACCTATCAGTCATTATGGCTACTTACGATAAAACACAAGATTTCACCCATAGGAGTAGCGTCTGTCTGAAGAAAGTGTCGTTGGGGTAATGTTGCTGATTATGAAATCGGTGATGAAAAACCAGATGTCGTGTAGAAACTGGATAACCTGGTTGTTTTTGTAATTATTAATTTTTGCTAAAATAAATTTTGAAGTGGAAGTTTTTTGAAACAAAAGAGTATAAGCGTTTGGCCGCATTGACAACTTCAGGTACGATCCCTCATTTGCACTACTTTTGTGACACTTATTTTTCTAGCTTATACGAGAGCAGATACCAGAAATTTGTCGGTCAGTATTGTTTAAATTCGTTTTACTATTATCATGTCTTTCTTTCAAGACAAAGACATTGAGTTAAAGATAATTATACAGTTAACTGAATTATCGTCTATGAACTAATCATCCGAGACCAAGTAACTCTCTGTCTTGAAAAAAAAAATGAAGACAGTAAATACCTTGCAAACAAATTGGGTGACAGATGTTCTGTATTTGCTTTAGTTTAGGTTTTTGATTTATTGATTTATTTCGTCCTGCTGTCTACAGCTGACTACATACACAGTATAACAGCAATTAACGTTAGCCCTACGTAAGATTCTCACATTTTTTTTTTTTAAGACTAAAAACTAATTTTGCGTGAGTAGATTTCCCCCAGAATATGTCATATCTAAAGAAAGTCTCAAACAAAGAATTATAGACAGTTTTAATGTCCTCTTTATTTAAGACCGTTATTAAATGTCTAAGAACGGAACATTCTGATGCCAATTTTTTGCTCATCAACTTTATATGTTCTATTCACTTTCACTTGATCTGTGTAAACGCCCGGAAATCTCGTTTGATATATTCTATACATGTGTAGCCTATGTTGTGTACTATAATACTTAATTAAACCACATGATTACACTTATAGTTCTTTAGAGTGAGATTTATATGATCTGTTTAAAGTAAATTTACTATTAATGCATTTCAATTAACCAAAATAATAATGACTCTCGCACAAAGAACACAAATGATCGATCATGGCCTTAATATTATTCAGGGGAATTTTGTTTGCCCTTCATTTTCGGTTTCGACTTTGCTGTTTATTCAAGTGCACCATGTCGATGTTGTTTCTTCCTGAGAGCATAAACTGTTCGTTTGGAACAGCTGGTTACTGTGAAAGCTTCCTAACTTGCGTTAATAGTACGTATGTGAAAAATACTGGAATATGTTCAACACAGTATTTCACTCCCTCCCTCGCAACCTATCTATATTGTGTCTTTTTGGGTCTTTTAACTTCCAAATAAATAAATGTTAACAAATAACACACATTAACGAAATTCTTGCTCCGAAATCAGTCACTCAACATAGGAAATCACGTGGCCGCGAGACACGGGTATACTCCTGGACTAGTTTAAGACACGGGACAAAAAAAACCTGCTGACTAAAAGAAGATTGTACGTTATTTACTATCCTATCCCGACAAAACATCTCAGTCAGTAAAGAAAACGGAAGTTCCAGTGCCAGTCAGATGTTTTGGTTTGGCGGGCGAGTGTGTCGACCTAATAAGCAACAAATGTTATGCTATAAACAAGATAATGGTTAAAGCAGTTGCAGTGGTGTTACTTTCAAACATAAATTCAACTCATTATAAACAGCTTTATTGCTTTCATTCCCCATCTAACTACAAAAATAAAAAAAAATTCTCACTGACCAACTTTTTAATGTTTCATTCTGTAATGAAACGCACGTAAAGTTAGAAAAAATATTTGATATTTAACAAAGGAAATTATTAGCCTCCTGATTTTTTCGTGGACGTCCAGATGTATGGAATTGTGAACCATACAGTTGTGAATACTATTTTGCTAATAATTAATAAGTTATGATGTGATATATTTAAGGATGTATGAAAACAGTATGAGTACAAATTGTTTGTTTAGGATTTTTAAAACCCGTTATATTGTGCAAATGATAGAACAAATATATCATCCGATGCGCGTTTGATGCTCTACAATACGCGAAAATTTTAAGATCAAAGTTACAGTATGAAATTTGTGAAGTTTTGGCTACAGCACACTCCGAAACAAAGACAGTGCTTATGGCAGTTACCGTGAATTGAAAAGAGAGAGCGAAAGCGTATATAACTCTTTACTACAATCTAAGCGTGAGACGCTTTACATAAAGAAATTGATATTACTTTCAATGCGTATTTTTTAAGGAAAATGTGCAGTAACACGAAATGTAAGTTATTTAAATTTCTTATTCCTGTAAGGCAATATTTCTTCACCGCACGTTAAGCATCCTCAAAGAAAAATCTTTGCTGCAGAGAAAACATTTTTACTGTGAATTCCAGATGGAGGAGCTTCAACAAATTAAATCAGTTAAAACCATTGGTAATCAGAGATCGTTCGGCGATTTCCTATTCATAGTGCACACATTTCAAAAGTGAAACGTAAGATATTCAATGATTCTAAGTGGGAGTTACACGTAAGGGAGTTTCTGACCTAATTCAACTATCGGCTCTGAGTCATATGGTTCTTTATACACATTCAGTGTTTCCAAAGGCGTTTTCGTAAACTCACGAGGGGAGGGGAGGTAAGCCGAAATGTTAGTATAAGATGTTGGAAACGTAACCCAAGTGAAGTTTACCCGTTATCCAGTGTTCACCTGACATCTTCTAGAACAGCTCCTTACTTACCCGCTCTCGAGAAGCAGTGAAAGCTTGAAAGACGAAAGTTGCCATTTGGCGCGACGCAAATGTAAACAGTAAACAAAACCAAAATGACAAATAAGTAAAACTAAATGCTGCGTGTTCAAAATATCAAAGAAACCGACATGAAACTGATATTATATTTAAATAGAAATAAGGTAACTGGTAATGATTGTATACTGACGTCACATTAAGGAAAATACTTAACAGGGAATTATGAATGCTTTTATTATTTAATTCCCGCCATCTTAGGGTGATTGAGAGATTTTGGTCAGCGCTCAACATCGGGGTCTTCAGCGCTGGTGAAGGATGACATGATGTGAGTATGGAGCAGCGCCGGAATTGTTTGGGGGGGGGGGGAGATCCCCGAGAAAACCTGCTGACCAGCGGCATCGTCCGGTACGGTTCCCACATGCAAAAATCCGGAGACCGACCCCGCCGGTATTCGAGCACGGATCGCTTTGGTGAGAGGCGATTGATCAGACCACGCGGCCACAGCGGTTTCCACCCCCGCCGTCTTAGAACACTGAAACACTGATTTTCCGCCGTAATTTACACAAATAAAATTGTATGGTTCAACACAGATTTTTGTAGATTGCCAAGTGTGTAAAACATACGAACAAGATATGAACATTTCAGAGATAATATCATTCGTCAGACTTTATTCACAAACACAGCCTATCTAGGGAGTCGCGGGTTAGACATCTATGTTTATTTTAAAAACGTTTATATTTATTTAACAATGTATTTATCTACGAAAAGAAAGCATAAAATTTAAGTATTTTTAAATGTCACGTGCACTGGTAATACTTTTTCTGAACCTTCCTACGTACAACTGTATCTAATAATCTACGAATTTAATAATGTGATTTACAGTGTACTACAATGCAAATTTTGCACCAATAAAATAAAAGGATCTTACAGTTCCAGCTACGTGACGGAGACAACGAGCGTCAGTTTTGTGCTTTGTGCGTAGCAGCAATGCGACTCAAGGCGAACACATTAATTTAGCTCTTATCGTTCCTTCGCATATTTGCTTCCAGTTCGGTAAACAGCTGCAGATAGGCGGCGTGTTTAAGGTGTCCGCCTGGGTAGACGCGTTTTGCTCGTTCTAGGTCTAGAGTGCGGAAGCGGTAAGGACGACGCAGCATGTATATAACGCCTCACCCTAGCCTCTAGGCGTAAGTCGCTGAACTAGCATGCAGCCTTCTTGCTGATAACTAGAGGTGCGTAAATTTTGCAGATACATTCCAGGTTAGGTTGAATGCCAACTATGTATACTTCATTGTCATGTCTGTGACTTGCTGGCGGCTGTTACGAAACGCGTTTGACTACTGCAAGCCAGTAGTAAATAAGGAAATAATGTGAAGTGCTATCGCTTGCTACCTGCTTGTACGGTTATGTCAATAGATAATCGATTGTGTCCAGTGGGTGTATAGGACTGACAAGTCTAGGCTGCTGCCAGATGAATCCGCGAAATTGACGTACCCCTGCCGATAACGCTCCTCTATGAGATACTCAATGGTGACCTATTATTTTACGACGTAATATTAAAGCTAACGGTGCGTTATACCTGCCTTTATATTTTAAAAGATTCTACGCCAAGAATTTTTATCCCTACAAAGTACTGCTTCAGACATAAATTTGAGCAATTATCGACTAATAATTTGAACTGAATCGTTTATGTGTATCAGAGCTTTCGTATCCTAAATTAAATTACAGACGAATGATAGGTAGAGACCGGAAAAATTCGCGGGTTCAGTGACCTGTAGGCAAGCCAAAGTGGTAGCTACTATAAACATTACCGATTAAAGGAACCTGTTACCAATCTGTAACTGAAATATCGGAACATGTTATCATCTGAGAGCAGGATAGACTCCAAGTTACTGTATGCTCATCTGACTTCAGATTCTGGCCGACAATATGTGTAGCGCGCCTGAAGAACGTTTCCAACCAATGATTTAAGGTAAAGTGTAAAATGCTTACTAGACTGTAATGTTGACTCACAAAGTTACGAAGGCTCGGGGCCGCTGTTTGCGTAAATATAGTTCAGTGGATTCCTGAATTCCAGTATTTCACCTAATAGTAACGTAAAATTTTCACGTAATTTAAAGGCTGCGTCATCTCTTTTGCTACAATGGTTCCTTTTAGTGTAATAAATTAAGGGTTTGACGAAATAACGGCAATGTATTGTGATAGAATCATTACATTTTACGTTAAGGTGCGTTTTATTGGACTAAATCGGTACTAGAAGTTTATTTTATTCTTTACTATATGGCGAACAGATAATTGCTATCCTAAATTTTTAATTAGCCAATTTTTTTTTACAATCAAGCTTTAATATTTCGAATACAAAGTGCCTAATGAAAAGTGAAGCAATTAGCTTAGTCCCCATAAAAATATTTTCAAGCATCTCTTCCCTAGTTTTGAATCAGGAAGAAATTACGAAAACTTCAGCATGGGTACGTATACGGGCTCTTAAGAGGGCGTGGTTGATAAATAAACGCTGAAAAGATCAATATTGGTTTATAAACTATTTTCGAATCCAATATGGATAAAATAATCAATGACAATCTTAGATAATGGTATTTGCCAACTTTATGTGTAAATATTTATCCAGAATTACTAATTCGTTACGCGTGATCTCTTGCGCCGCAGTTAAATGTACGAGGTTCCGGCGTCACAGATCGTGCCTCAGAAGTTCGTAAGACTGGAAACAATTTTGTTTAAAACGTTGGCTAAAACTATTGTCTCGGATTGCTATTGTTTAGTTTTCGCAAATTGGCTTCAAGAAACCTACAGTTATATATTAATGCTTTTAGCGTTGACTTATGTACCACGCCCTGTTAAGTATAGTCCATCCTTACCCGATGCAAAGATGATTTCGCGAGGTATTATGCGAGGGGGGGGGGAGAGGAGAAATGGGGATAGTGGCGGGGTGCAGAGAGGACTATGAGTAAGGAAAGAGGGGATGTCGGACATGCGCAGAGCGTGGCAGAGCGTCGCGACGCTCTAAGTCCAGTGGCGTTCGACGCGCCGTCGCGACTGTACTGCACGTGCTACTGTGTGCTTCGTCGCTGTCCGCAGCTCCCGCGAATACTTCGCGCCGCAGCTAACGTTTTTACTATGAAAGTTCACCAACGCGATTACCTAGTGCACCGTTTTAATGAAAGCATATTTTTTTTATTAGCTTTGCAATGGCTTTTTTTTAATTTAGTTTTTCTTGCAGCCGATTTGGAAAAATAAAATTAATAGTACGCATTCTCTAGCCACGAAAATCACAAGAACTAGTTTCTTCACCAAAAATTTTGTGCGTGTTTTTTTTATTTCATAATAAATAATTATTTCCTGTTTCTCTAGTGACTTTACATTGTACAGATCGTCTATACATTAACATATATTCGAACAACCTGTGTTGCACTTGGTAATTACAAAACGGCAACAAAGTTACCGATTCCTTAAAATGAGATTCCGAGTTAATTCTAAACCAAAACAATCATACCAGCCTGACATATTTTATATCTATCAAAGGTTCATTAACAGTTAATTTTATTAAAATTTTATTATTATACTATTTAGAGGTTTTTCGATCTTTTAACCAAGCACACAGATCTTTGATAAATCGTTATCTGTATTGATTTAAACGATAGCTGAGAAATGACTTATAAAAAAATTTTTTTAGTTGCGACAGAACAAGTTGACTTACATTTTAGTGTGTACAACGCCGGGTTAGCACAAAACAAGGCACAGAAGCCACACAAGTTGTGTTCTTAAGTTTGATTACGTAATTTCAGGTATATTAAATACTCTGGTATGGCTTGTAATACAGAGTAATTATATTACATAAGCTCGACTGCTTGGAGATAAGTGTTTCTGAATCTCAGAAGCGGGTGATAACGGCGACGCTGACAAATGCGTATGTATAATGCAATGCTCCATGTGTCTTGCCTTGCAGGACACTAAACCGTCGTGTTCCGTGTAACCAAAGACACTTGAAGACTGCAACGTTCCAAAACAACTGCTGCATGAGTCTCCTGTATACGTTTCTTGCGTAGCCATTGGTAAGTGCTATGTTACATTAGAGAATAGTTTAAATATTCTTAGTCATGGCACAGTAGCGTATTTTATATCTAAGGCCCGGTAGTTTTCGCGTAAAGATTTTTGCACCACTTTATTTCAGTGCCTTACGTGCACACCTGCAGCTCTGCTATGTGGTCAGTGATTGGATGCCGTAACACCCAGCGTGTGAAGGTTAAACCCGCAAATCACAGACGTGATATCGCAGTTATCCGTGTACTGACTGACACAGTCAAATGGATAACGACTCTGCATAAAAACACTCTGTCAATAGCCATGAAGTTGAGCTGCAGGTGTGCACGTAAGGCACTGAAACTAAGCGGGGCAAAATCTTTTTCCAAAATATTCCCGTCCCTAAGTATCACGCACTCATGTTTACAAACTACATCTCGGCGAATGAGCTATAGGCTTTCCTTCACCCCGGGGCAAGAATTGTGATTTGCTCTCCCCTTCCTTTCCTTGTCCTTTTATTTCCATCAGTCCAATCAACCCGACAGTAATAAACGTATCTTGCATACGTTGTTTTGCGCTCGTATAAATAACAGTCTATAATTAAATTGTAGATATACGTAAAAGATGTACTTATTAGCTACCATTAGCCGTGTTATAAGCGTGCTTCTAGTTATAAATACTGTATCTATAACATTATCATGGTGTTTGAGGTTAATAAAATACAAAAATACAAAACTAGTAAAAGTGGTGATATTTGTATCTTTTTTTACACTCATTCACACTCCATTCCCAAGCAAAACTTTTCGGCGCCCGTGGCAGTCTACCTCCCCCTGCCCCCTCCCCATAGATCCGCCCTTGCCCAACAAGGTGATCCGGGCTCGATCCCCGGCGGAGTCGATCCTCGAATTATCGCGTCCAATGATGCCGCTGGTCGGCGTGTTTTCTCGGGGATCTCCCGTTTTCCCCGCCTCTAACTCTCCCCTCCGGCGTCACGTCATTGCAGGGCTTCATCTCATGACATTCTCCAGGACAAGCAGGTACCTACGGGCGGCCAGTCGTCTGTCTACATCCGGTATGTGGTATCCTAGACCTCGGGTGATCTTCTCATACGATATTTATTCACGCCAGCCAGTTTCACAGCGATTTAAAAAATACTATTTCTAAAGCAACACAAGTTTTATATCGAAGAATCCGTATATTATTTTGTCACAAACATATCATAATTTGTACCTAATTTTTTTTTAGTGGCAATAGCTTTCAGATTTATGCATTAAAAGTTTTGACAGTTTTGTAATAAACATACGCCAAAATCAAGCAAATTAAAATTTAGCGAATTGTGCATTATTTTGCAAAACGTGCACATAGAATTGTGCGTCGTATAACTGCCCTTGGTCTTACAATTTTTATAAAGCATTGTGTTACAAATGTTTTTAGTTTTATTGTACCAGTGCGAAAAACTTACCTAGCATGGCCTTAATGATTATAAGTCGACATTTTTGTTTCTGAAGAGTGCATAGTAGATAAATAAACGCAGAAAACACCAATTGATTGCTACGCTGTTTTCGAAGCCGATATGGATAAATACTCATTGACACTCCTAGATAATGATGTTTGCCAACTTCATGAGGAAATATTTATCCAGAATTACTAAATCGTTACGCGTGATCTCTTGCGCCGCAGTTAAATGTACGAGGTTCCGGTGCCAGAGATTGTGCCTCAGAAGTTCGTAACACTCGAAACAATTTTGTTAAAAACGTTGGCTAAAACTATTGTCTAGGATTGTTTTTGTTTAGTTTTCGTAAATTGGCTTTAAGAAACCTACAGTTATAGATTAATGCTTTCAGCATTGAATTGTATACCACGTTCTCTTAAATGAACCTGATATGATCATTCTTCCGTATGTATGTGCAGTAAATAGGGCCTTGCATTGTGACCGACATTAGTAGCATTTTGAAAGAAATTTCTCATAGAACTGAAGCCGGCCTCCGTAGCGTACTCGGTTAGGCGCCAGTCTACGGTGCGAGAGAGGTCCTGGGTTTGAATCCTGCCTCGAACATGGATGTTGTCCCTTCACCCTCTTTAGCTTTTAAGACCACGCTGTTAAAGATCCGTAAAAGCCTTTCACGTTACACATAGAACTGTAAAATGTTACTGAAGTAAAACTTAACATGTCCGGATGGTAGTAATCATCTTTCATCTTTGTCGCTAAACCCAATTCGTTGATAAAGGAACATAAATCAACGTTATTTTAAAACAGGAAACTTCCAAAATAAAAACTAAAAAAAAAAAAAAAAATACGAAGAAAAAAAATTGTGCTTCACTGACAAATGTTGTTGTTGAAAATAACAAGGAATATTCTACGTCCACTCTTATCTGAGTTTTAGACTGTCGACTGCCATGCACAGAAAATTTACATGAAAAATAAGATTCTTGCTATCTTTCGTGTACAAATAAATTTACCAGCATAAACGTTAACAAGCAATTACCAAGCAAGTATTAATATCCCAATAAGACTTATGTAATATTTTCACATGTTTAATCCAGATGCACTATTAGCGTACTGTAATAATACATTAAATATGTTTTCACACTGTACAAGTGCACATTTTTCACGCGAGATAATATTTTAAAATATCGCTTTGTGGTTTTTCATAATACTCAAATGTACACAGTTGTGTCAGTTGGAAATATTACGTAGACGTAGGAAAAAATTGAGCGAATTAGCAGCTAGGGTGGTCAAATTTTACTATGCAATTTGTTTACTTCAGAAATCGGACAAGAGGGAACGTAGGTTATCGCCGATAACGTAAAGACTCAATCCATGTAAGTTATTTGCGCGTACAAGTTGTAATATTTTTCGTGTGCGTGCATGTTATTGACATAGTTCTTAAGGGTTCCGCCTACCTGATATTTGTTTTGCGTGCGCCCGCAAAGGTTTTTGCAAAAGAAAACTTATTTTTGGATTTTGAAGGTGGCCCGAACGGGGAAGAGGGGCAGACTAGGGTACCCAAAAATGTAGTGAAACAGTTTTTCTTTTTAAAATATATTTAAAACAGACATTAATGACCCTTAATATCATTTTGCACTATTTGGTTTACTCAAAACTATTTTTAAATGCTATCGCATTAAAGTGAAAATTTCCGCGTACGGAGTCGCAGGCAAAAGCTAGTAGAAAATTAAATATATGCTTACATTTAGGATATAACTGCATTTTATTTGTTAGTTCAGTATCATTTTTAAATAAGTAATGAACTTTGCTAAGCACGAAATACTAACCAGCGTTTCGGCTGGTTTTCTCTTTCTTCCAGCGCAAGAGGATATAGAGTGCATAGTTGCGACTGGGGGCGGCATGTAGCGGAGGCGGTATGGGGGCGTCCACGGGGGCGGCACCCCAACTGCAGTTCGAGCTACTACTGCCCAGTAACAAGGCTTGGCGCACCAAGAACTACTTCCGTCTCGTGGCACGGCAGCGGGAGCTTGCTAGTGATTCGTGAGTATTATATATATCGTGTGTTCATAGTAGGCTACAATTCCAAACTGGATGGAACTTGGACTGAATTCAATATGGAGGAACCGAAAGTGAACGGGAACTGCCCTACAAAAGAACTTCCTAAACAGTATGGGATGTTTTTAACCCATGCACAGTATGCGACTATTAACACACTTCAGCTTGTAAATACAGCAATTCATGTTGATCACTGTTACTATACAAATCTGGTAAACACCAGCGTACAGAACGCGCCATATATGTTGACGGGTAACGAGCTGGAATATGTTTCATATTATATTGTTACAAGTTTGAGACATAAACTTTATATGTGGGCAATTCCCATGAGTTCTTTGGGATAGAGGTCTTATAATTAGAAATAAAAGAGTTAAATTAAGTACTAGATTTTATAGCTCACAAAGCTACGAAATACACAAAACAGTAATCAACTATAACTCTCACAACACAATTAGTTATGCACACAATTACTCCTGTGTCACAGACACGTTAATTAGCTTGGACCATTAAAGCACAAAAAAGTCTACCATCAATTAATTGAAAATTACAAATCACAATAAAATTCAGTCATATATCCAATCAACAGGCTTTCAAATAGGGACAATGTACAGCCTTATCAGTCCGAAGTGGTGATGGCTCACCATGTGCTGCGCAGCACCCCGAGTGCACCGCTGTCTTCACTCTTGAGGTCTTCAGTTCGACTCCCGTCGCGCACCTCCTCTTCGCCTGTCAGCCCGCCACAGCAGTCCTCTTGATTCGCCCAACACTGCTCCGCAGGTAGCCGCCTGCCGCCTCACAGTAAACTCTGACGTCACCAAGATGTCTTCACCAGTCTCTCTCCACAGGCGTAGCACCTTCCTCTAGCACTACCAATAGCGAACTCTCCTCAAATGTGCCGTTTCTGTGCTTTTATACTAGCCCAGACAGTCGGGTGTTCCCCGCATTACAGGGGTCTAAAAATAGATATTTCATCATGTTTCGGATGTGCTTGTAGTCACGTCGGCCGCCCTCGAAGGGTTAAGACGCAGTTGGGACAGGTATCTATGACGTAGTTTCAGCGGGATTCCCACTATGAGCCACCCGGGCTTTGAATCATCGGCCAGCCCTCAATGTGTTACGAAACAGCCGCCGACCACTGACCTCCAGATACATGGCACGCAACGATATTACTACAGTTTTAAATTCGAATGGCTGATTTACATAGGTCATTTCATTCCGGTATTTATAGGCTACTACACTGTAAAATTAGTTTATATATTCGCCACACGTGCGTATAAGAGCGCTAAGAAAGTTGGTATGGTAGAATAGTTTCCCAGACATTCATGGTAGCACTCCTAAACTTTTTTATAAAACAGTCAAATGTATACTAAGGTTACCAGACTTACATTGTAATAGATGTAAAAGTTCGCATATTTATAAGGCGGAAGTATGGTAACCGTCCCATCATACTGCGTTTAGGTTAATTACTTCCTATACATTTTAGGAAGTTTTTTTTACAGTGTAGGTGTTTTTGCATCAGCGGCTTGCTGCTTGAATTCTTTGAATGTGCCCTTCACTCAGTAGCTGCCACTCGCCGTCTAAGCTGGCGTGCAGTGTACATCTGAAGGTTTGTTTAGAATTGTATAAATCGCTACCATTGATTCATGCGAAACAGTTTTACCATATATACTTTCTTAATAATCCTATACATTAAGATGGTAGGCTTAGCAATATTTTTTTTTACACTCGTTGATAGTAAAGTTTTCGATACAGATTGTCATGTAAACCTGAAGTGAAACCGGACTGAACATTATGTAAGGACACAGATGCACACCCAGGATTTTTGTTCGGGAGGTGTTAGACAGGATTTGTGTTTGAGCATTAAAAAGGAGGAGGGGGTTCCCGATAAAAAGAGAGGAGTCCGGGAAAATTACGTCTTCAAAGTCCAAAATTGTGCTATTTATGAGGGCGTGGTATATAATTCAACGCTTAATGCATTAATCTATAACTGTGGGTTTCTTGAAGACAGTTTGCGAAAGTTAAACAAAAGCAATCATAGATAACAGTTTTAGACAACGTTTTAAACAAATTCGTTTCCAGTGTTACGAACTTCTGAGGCACTAGCTCTGACGCTGGAACCTCGCGCATTTAACTGCGTCGCAAGAGTCACGCGTAAAAGATTAGTAATTATGGACAAATATTTACTCATAAAGTTAGCAAATACCATTATCTAGGATTGTCATTGAGTATTTAATCCATATTGGCTTCGAAAAAAAAAAGCGTAGAAATGAATTAATGTTTTAAGCGTTAATTTATTTACCACGCACTCTTAAGCAGATTCCATAAGGGGGAGGATGTCTTCACAGACCCTCACTGTCAAATGTTTGCTGTATGGTTTGGCATTTACAGCACTTTAATGTTAAATCCTAGCAGTAAGTTTTACGCAATAAGTGTAAGTAAAACGGTAATAATCTCATATAAAAATTACCATTATTCATAAATTTTTCACACATTATCGGGACCAACCCCCTCCCCATCCCCCATTGGGTGTGCCACTGTTAAGGACAAAGTTTTGCCAAACATTGAACTACTGTGCAAATGACTGTGGATAAAAACCAAGAGACGAACATTTGTTACATATATTCTTTGAATTTAGTCGTCAGATTTTATTTTGAAATATTTAGTGATTACCACAATGCTAATAAAATAAAAAAAGTGATATTTAGCTAGCCCAGGACGGTTTTGACCTCGTATATCATAAAAAAAAATCCAATATGGCGACCGGTTTTCTTTGTTTAGTTCAGTCAGATAGTGTTTAAAATATACATTTCTTTCTTCAGTCTACACTCCAGTTCATCTCGCCGACAGGACTGGACTACTCACTTCACTCCTACTTCAACCCAGTCACCTAACAAGGTGGCAAAACTGTAACACGTCGGATTCGCATTCGGTTTTCCATGGTTGCCCGAAATCACTTCAGGCGAATGCTATCACGGTTCCTTAACAAAGGCCATGGCCGACCTCTCCCAGCTCCTGCCATTGTACCAAGTTGTGTTTCACCGTCCATAATGACCTCGTTGTCGACGATAAGTAAAACCCACTTACCTAACCTTATCTTAAACCCAGTCCGTGTGTGTTTATAGTAACATTTAAATCCGGATTCGTCAGTCCACTCCAGGTTGAATGCATACTGAAGTTCCACTATAAATGTATTAAAAATGTGACGACCCCCCCATGACTCTCCGCGTGAGTGTGTACCCCGTCTCGGTCTGTGGGTACTCCCAAGCTAGGAGGCAACTTTCACAGGGCAAACTTTTAGGGAGAAGAACATTTGAAGTAATTTCAGTCGTTTATTTTTAAGCGCCAATGTAGTGAAAAAAAATTTTAATGGTTTCTTTTTCATATTGCTCTCTCTATTAATATTATCTGCTCTATGAATTAAGGCAAATTTCTGCTTTAGAGTTAAGGGCGTTCAGGTGGGGGAAAATGGTAACTTTATATTTGCTAAAAATAGTGTAAGTTTTGTGGACATTACTTGGGTTTATATTTTCTTCTTACAAAAAGTTGCGCATCCAGCTTTCCCATAAGGCCATTTAAAGTCAAAATTTGCATGTTTTTCGTTCTAGATACCCGCAAAAACGAACCAACATATATCTGATATCTTATTTGACACTTCTGCGTGGATATATTATCGACGTTTTGACTTTTTATTATTTTATATTATGTTGCGCATGTATTTTGTATTGTTTTTCCAATCGATGCAGTGATTTTTCTCGAATTATGTCTGTAAAATTAAAAAAGAAATTCACATTGAAACTAAACATCACAGGCAATTTACTGCTTGACGCACATAAAAATTCAATATAAAATATATTTGTATTATGAAAAATAATTACTGATAGTGGCAAAAACTTTAAATTCCAGTTATTTTTAAAAATGCAAAATTAGTTTGTAATGGAGTTTTATGTAAGTCAAGTAATAGTCCATGGGATGTAGTTTCAGTGTGAATGTTTTCATTTCATTATGTTTATTGATTTTTGCAGCTTAATAAGGAAGAAAAATGTTAAAATTATGACTTTGAAAATATGCTACTATGGGAAAACAGGCAGAGCTATTTTTTTTTTGTGAGAGGAATATTTACTCTCAAGTAACGTCTACTAAACTAACAATATTTTTTACAAATATAATATATATATATAAAATGACTACTTTTCTCTTTAAGAACGCTCTGAAGAGTTATGTGGGCCTTAGTTTTTTCTTGTTTGAGGTACGGAGACGGGGAAGGCGATAAGTTGACTCCAATACGTGCGTTAAACATTTCTTCGCCTGTCAGCCCAGAGTACTATACTAGCGAGCAGTGTTTTCGTAGAAAATGTTTTTCAGTTGGACTTTAAGTGGTGGCCCTATGGTTTTATTTGTGGAAAGTATGTGCTAAGTCCAACGCAGGCCTGTACTATTTTGTTTTATGATTACGGCTGCAGATTTTCTTGCTGCAGCAATATCAAAATGCCGTTTTACCACATTTTAGGAGCCAAGTTTTTAATAATTGGACGGTATTTTTAAAACAAAAAGGATAGCTACATAGTTTTAAGTGTGTCTTATTTTCATAGATTGTAGTATTGGAAATATGTTTGATAGTTAATCATGAAAAACACTTTTCGTACCACGCTAGGTTTTAGCTCATACACCAGATATAACTTACTCTTATGCCATTACTATCATAACTTTTATACATTCCAGAGGCCACGGCCGCAATTGAGCCTGTGATCACATCCCTATGTGAGCAAGAGTATAGTAAGGTAATAGTGAGAGAGTGAGTGAGAGATTATTGTCAGCGCTTACACAGAAAAAACAGTTTTGTGGTGGCTACAAAATGTTTTGTCAATATGGCCCTCACCAAATTATTTTGTAGTGGTTACAAAATATTTTTGTAGACACTGCAAAACTTTATTGGGGACAGCAAAAATTTTTTGTGGTCACTACAAAACAATTTGGTAAGGACCATTTTAACCAAATATTTTGTAGTGACTAATAAGTATTTTTTTCAGTTTAATATAGAGGTCTTTAGCGATGGTGAGGGGTAACATGAGGTGAGTACGGAGCAGCACCGGAATGAAAGAGCGGGTGAAACGGGAGATCCCTGAGGAAACCCGCCGACCAAGTAAGATAAGAGCATGGAAATAACAGTACTATAGAGTAGGGCAGAAACTGTGCTACAGAACGCGAAGGGATTAAATTCTGTTAGTAATGATTGGCTCTCAGGAATAGAGGAGATAATGTAAAGAAAAACAAGCGTGAGGTGACTTGATGAAAACTTGTTGACTACACGCAATACGCACACTTTTATTGGCAGGAACTGGGGGCCGCGACTGAGCATTGGTCAGACCACTCGTCTCCCACCTAGATGATCCGAGTTCGATTCCCGGCAGGCTGGTACCAGACCTACCGCATGTCGGAAATATGGCGGATGTTCACGTTGGCCAGCAGGTTTCTTCGAGATGCTCCCGTTTCTCCTGCCCTAGCATTCCGTCGCTGCTCCATTGCCAGGCTTTATTTCATGTCATATGTCAGGGAACAGCTGCCAGGTTGAAATTCTTTCTCTTGGGGCGTCCAGTGGCGAGGCGTGAAGTGTTCTAAGGCAATTGGTGATAAGTGAGTCTCAGTTGCCTGTATAACCATTTGACTGGTAGAGACAGACACATTACACAACCAGTAGCGTGTAAGAGGCGAGGAACATATTCTCCAGTAACACACATACATGCTCAAAGTGTATAAGGATCTTCTACTGCTTGCCTTGGAACACGACCACGCCTGGCTACTGGGGGAGTCATATCCTTCACTTAGGCGTAGGAACCGGAAATTTTCACGTTCTACTTGTAGCACAAGTTATGAGCGCATATAGGCCTACGTTTTTTTATTACATTTTCAATAGGTCTGTCGTTTATTAGACTTACCATGTACATTTCAAAGTCGATACCAAACCTAAGGGAACGAGAACTGACTAACGTGCCACAGGTCTGGTCTAAAACTGGCTGTAGTATACCATACACAGTGGACTATAGAGTCTATCTTGTAGGTCATTGGACTCACAAAATTATTCTTTACTTGTGCCAGGCGATTTAAGGAGAGAAAGGGTTTTACGGCACTTTAACGAGGTTTTATAAACCGATGAGGATGAAATGAGGAGAAGAGACATTCATGCCCGTGCCGGGATCCGAACCCAGAACCTCTCGCACCGTAGATTGGGGCTTAACCGACTACACTACTATGCCTTGTGAAAGCAGCTGTAATGATTGGCAAGCGTGGGGGAAATTGCAACGCTGCGAATCATCCCATTACGTAGGTTGTTCACAGTAATGTTGGTACTGCTTAGTTTGCTTCAACCCGCCAAAGAAAATAAATACGCGCGGGAGTGTGCAAAAAAATCTAAAATGTGGAATAAATATCTCATATTAAATATAAATGCTTAAAAATTGCAGTTTTAATGTAACAAAAAGGAAATATGTTAGACCAAGTTTTAGGTCATTTTTGTTGCAACCCGTAAACATCTAGGGCTGTTCTAAGTTAAGATTACATTTTCCACTTTACTGCCCGCTATTTTATTTAGTGTTTGAAATATTTTGTTTTGAGAACTTTGGGCGTTGAATAAGTCGAACAAAAATTTAATTTTAATAGAACAGCAATGTTGCTGTACAGCTGTAAAATATATATACATATACATGTTAATTGGTTCTGAAATTTGCTCCGTTACTACGAAAGAACCTGCACTCTTAAACTTTGAAATTCTCCCATAAATCTTTAAATAATGTCGAATAAAGGCGTGTTTCTCTCTTGAACCAGTCAATTGACTTGCAGATTGAAATAACGTGGGCTTGGCAGAACGTAGCTAAAACAAAAATACCAAGTCCCTGTTTTCTTTTTAATTCTTCTCCCGCAAAGTGCCTAGAAAGTAGGCATCTGCCCGAAATGCCTCAGCTTGCGTGCCACAGCACCGGGCGAATAATGTAATTAAAGCTAATGACATCAATGAAAGTAAACAATTTCAAAAAATTGCCCGCAGTTATGAGGGACATTACGATTCCCCGGCGGAGTCGTAAAATCGGAAGAGGGAATAATTTTAATGCGAGAACTCTGCTGCCTTCACCCATCTCCCCCTCTCCAACCCAATGGTGATATCGCAGCGTAGCAATTTTTAGCGAAGGGGAACTCGCGTTGGAGGGAGGTTGTCTGTAAGTGCCGCCTCACCCCACTACGGCCTCACCCCCTGCGGTTTCAACCCTTCAGGTCAGGGTGAAGTCGTCAACACGCCAGCGAGGTTACCAGCGGTCAAACATCTCTCCTCTCAGTGGCGAAGAAAAAGTGTGCTGTTAAGGAGGGAGTTTAACTAAAAATTTTATCATTGTAATAATGTATATACTTGTACAATTTGTGGTGGGTTTTTATGACCTACACTAATACTTTTTTTAAATTGCAACGATACTTTTATTTAGCTTTCATATTTTTTGTTTAATGGCATGTCGAAATCGAAATTTACGTAAATCGGTTTTATGCTTGAAAGGAAAATCAACTGACTTAGAGAAATGAAATAATTTTCACTGAAGAATAGTGTCACCAGATACACCAAAACATTAATAAAAACCATATTGTATTTTTTGTGCCCTTAAAAATTTCAGAAAATTGTCAAGTTTTATTTTAATGCGGTTTTTATATAAGTCTTGGTGTAACCTATGAGAATGTTCCTCAGTGTGAACTATTTCATTAAGTCAGTTGGGTTTTCTCTATAACATAAAACAGTTTATGCAAATTTGGGCTTTGTTATGCCACTGGACAAAAACTATCAAAGCTAAAATAATTTCATTGCAGTAAAAAAAAGCCACAATGCATGTGTACAAATCAAATCGTACATCGTGCAAATATAAACATTATTAAATCAACTAAATTTAATGCTGAATGACTTAAAGGGCTTGGACCCGAGTTTTTTTTTTTTTACGTTTTTACTATAAATATTATTTAAAATATAAACGATATCGCAAAATCACTCAGCGTCTTCGTTTATAACTGCTTTACTACGTACTAAAATTTTATGAAATGAAAATACATGATCGTACTTGCAAATTAGTCACATAAGAAAACTTCCTTTTAATTGATAAATTAGATAAATAATTTATATATTTAGTATCGAAATATTATGATACCTCGTAAAACCATTTTTCGAAAAAGTCACACATAAATTTTAAGACATCGGCTCTCTTATGGGTATGTTAAAATACACTCTTTTGAAAGCCGAAAAAGTCGGCCCTATGCACTTAACGTTGTATGAAGTGATACTAATCTTGAAACTCAGTTAAGTTTTTAATGCAGTGTAATTACGTACAACTACTATAATACAGCATTTTGAATATTTATTAACAGCCTTTAAATATCAGTAAGAATAATTTGATCATACATTAACGTCAACAGAAATTAATACGTATTTGGAAGTGACTAAAGAAAAATAAAAGACAACTCTCTGTGTGCAAATGTTTTTTTCTCTGTAGTTATTGAGCCTGGCCCGTGAACTAAGGGTCCCGGGTTATATTCCTGGCCTGGGAGGAACATTTTCAGTCTCTAGGTGTTGTGAAGGCAATGATGATGAACCACCGCAGTTTCACCAAATATCGTAAGAGGGCAATATAGGAAACTGTAGCTTTTTAGAATTGTTGAAGCGCAAAACGTGCTATCAACGGCGTGAACTGAAAACACTAGAAAAATTCACAATTTGATGTCTCTATTTTCTATGTGGGTTATAAATTTACGGACTAAATTTCTCTTATGCTAATAGTGTGAGACTGTGTTTATAAATGTTTACTTATCAAAATAATAAATAAAATAGTACGTCTGTATTCTATTCACGATTACATTTAAATTTATAAATAACAATATGTAAGTACTAAGCTACCCATAGAGCAATGTGCTATTGCAGAAGAAACATCACTCATATCGGCTTGAACTGGAATTAAATAACATGTCTCCGCATTTTTCTTGAGTTTCCTATATTGTCCTTGTACAATATTTGGTTTCATCCTCGCCTAGTCACGCTTCATGTGTTTCCCCTGAGATTCATACCATCCTTCGGAGTGAAAACCCAGTAAATAAACAAAACATTATTAATATAAGTCTGTTACGCCTACCCAGTGAGCGTCATCCATTGTTTTTTATACATCCGCACTGGTTGTATTCACACTACTTGACAGGGGTCGAGGTGGTACCTCGTACCACGGCGATTCGTGCTCGGTTCCCGGTGGGCTTTCTCCCAATTTCCGTAATTTGGCAAACGAAGCTGACGTTGCAGTTAGTCACCGATTTTTCTGTGGACGCTCCCGTTTACCCCATCCTTGCATAATGCCACTGCTTGTGCCTCATATTCCCTTATCTGTGCTTGAAATATATCGCTGTCAAGCTTGTCGTTTTTATTTCCACACGGAACTGCTTAACTAATTCTCAATAAATGTACTGTACAACAGTATGTATTATAAACAAGAAAGTAACTCTGTATATTTGTTACGTTTTAATGACTAAACCTCTGAACAGATCGCTAAGAAATTTGGCATAGCGGTATTCTGGGATCTGAAGAAGGACATAGGCTACCTTTTATCATGAATATTTATGAGGGAAGAGAATGGAGAGAAGAATTTTAAAAATTTAGCTTCGTTGCTGACAAGTAGGTTGTTCAACTGTCATTATTGTGGCTTGGTTGCTAACAAGTAGGTTGTACAACTGTCATTATTGTGGCTTGGTTGCTAACAAGTAGGTTGTACAACTGTCATTATTGTGGCTTGGTTGCTAACAAGTAGGTTGTTCAACTGTCATTATTGTGACTTGGTTGCTAACAAGTAGGTTGTACAACTGTCATTATTGTGGCTTGGTTGCTAACAAG
>PNEQ01032667.1:0-14180 GCA_003012365.1 Medauroidea extradentata
CATGTTTCGGATGTGCTGGCAGTCACGTCCGCCGCCCTCGAAGGGTTAAGACGCAGTTGGGACAGGTATCTATGACGTAGTTTATTCGGGTTTTCCACTATGAGCCACCCGGGCTTTGAGTCATCGGCCAGCCTTCAAGGTGTTACGAAACAGCCGCCGACCACTGGCCTCCAGGAACATGGCACGCAACAATATATTAGCACGCATGACGCCGCTGTGCGATGTGCACTCGGGGAGCGCTGACGCGATACTGCCATTGAACCACACTGACAATTTATGAGTAAATGAGTTCCATGCAGTGGTAAGATATAAACGGTATCAGATACAACTTTTGTATTTGACATCCAGGATTCATAGTGATTATTAATACCACTTTTTTTTAAAGGAACACAGTAAATACACTTTAAAATTGTAGAAACATATTTCCATAAATTTATGGAAAGTTTCGATCAAATGTCATTAAACTGGCAATACGGACAAATTTCCGTAAACAAAATATTACGCAAGTCACTTCCGTAAAATTACAATACTTTTCTGTAAATATTTCCGTGAATTTACTGAAATTTAAACAGTGCATTAGCGATATTAGCACTCAATTTTCCCTGTGACATACTTTTAACATTGATCTTTCTAGCCTGTAGTAGAATTAACCTTATCTTAGTGTCGGGAAGAACGAGGAGCACGTGGGCTGGCGAGCCAGCCAATGCTCTCCCTTTACAGTGTTGTTTCGTGGCGCATTGCAGTGCTCCGCTAAGTAGCTTAGTGCTACCAACTCCATGTTAGTCACGTTCTACCGTGACTGGATGGATCGTGATCTCTTGTCGGCTGATGGCATGCCCCTACTGATAAACCCAAACGGTAGGTGCCGAGTGGCTGGCTTGCCACAATTAAGTTTAGACGGGATGACCATAAAAACTGCCCGTGTAGTGTAAATTTATATGGTTATGAGGTATGTGAATATATATACACGCACACACACGTATAATGGCACAACATTTCTTTATGAAATTCATTCATAATTCTTTGTAAAATAGGAGAATGGTGGTTGGGTCACGAAAAAAAAAACGTAAATATAAGTCTTCGATCTAAAATACAGATACCATAAATGTGGACGTCTCACCGGCTTCCCAGCCCTTTTATACGCAAATTTTAATGTATTGAAATACCTTTGCGTTCTTATTCGATGTTTTGAAAGAAATCCCTAAGTAGTGGTTTTTATTTTAACATTTTAAATAAAATAAACATAAATAATAGATTATAATTTATGTATAAATCAATACACATATTTTAACAACATATGGAAAAATAAAGGGTGTAAATGTGAAGAAGTGGTCGCGGATGGCCTAAAGGACTAAGAGAGGGGGTGCAATGTATTATTTATATATTATTTACTCTGCCCATGGGATGTACACGGGCGGTTATTCTGAGAATATATGGACTAGTTAAAGTGCCCGCAATAACGGGGCAGTTTTGAAGCTTCCGTCTATTGCATCAATGTGACACAGTTATCAATGTCAATAAGCAATAGATTATAGACTGGTCACGAGAAAGTGACACTTTTTAAGAATGTCTCGTCCAAGTGAAATTATATATACATGTATTATTGTATTTTTAGACAGATCTACGCAGTCATGCTAAGGCTGTCGTATATTGAAGAAAGAAAACCGCTGCAATTAAATTTGCTGATGTATACTTGAAATAAATATGTAATACATGAGACTTTCGAAAACGGTATGGAGTACCGACAATTAGGGTAAAGTTGTCCATTGGGGTGAAGGTCACCGCAACAATTTATAAAAAATAATATTTAGCACGATGTTTAACGTATTATTAGAATTGAAGCTTATAATAACATAGTAGCTGGTTTGTCATTTTATATTCCTGTAAAGGATAAAAATTACTACTTTCAAGGCACAATATTAATTTATTTTTATATTTTTTTCGGTTAACTTCAACCCATTAATCATTACTTCAACTGACGGTATTATCCTATTCTTAATTTCATTTTGGAATCATTTATTTCTGTGTTTTTGTCTCAGAGGCCTGCATAGTTAATGGAAGGAATATTAACGCTCTCATTTGTGAAGATACGTTTACGGATTTTATTAAGACACAGGAGAAATATATAAGTTGGCTGAAAAGAAATAATAACCAAGAATTCAAATGTTCCCTCTTTGCAATGAGCATCTCAGCAGCCATGATATATTGCGGGTATAGAAATATGTAACCGTGAAGCCAAGATTTCTTGTCATTAAAACACACACTTTACTTGACAGTACGTTACAAAACGAACTGTTGTTATTACTGCATGCATTATAAAAAAATACAGTCGGTGTTTACGACCAAAAAATGAAAGCAGAAAAGAGATTATTGCCTTCTCAATAACTGCCCTAAAGAATTTTTTTTATTTACGAACATGTCATTTTCACCCGATTATTTATGTAAATAAAATAACTGAGCCGGTGTTATGTTTTTGCTAAGTTGCTATCCTCTGATATATTTAAAATTAATGCTTGTTTGTTAAACATAAAACTCGTCACATGCTCACTTAATCTTGGAACTATTGATGGTGTTTAGACTTGTGTACTTTTCGTCACGTAATATATTTTCCGACAATTGCTACTTGTGGGCATAAACAATTATATTTGAATTTCCCGCAGTAATGTCGCTACAGTTGGCAGACTTGCTGCTACCTGACCACATTTGGCGGACATGTAGCCAATTATTAACTCAACATGACGTCATTTAGTTGTGCCTTCGTTTCTCTCTTGAACTAAATCAATCTGTAATTAATAACTGGAGTTGCATTCAAGTAATTTAGCAGTACGCTCTGTGGGCATTAATGTATAGGTTCTGATTGATCCAAATCGTCTAGCAAAGCAAATAAAAAAGTATGAAAAAAACAACATTCAATATTTGATTTATTATCTAAGTTCCGTTAAAGTTGGGTTTCGATGTCAGTTTACCCCAGGAATGTGTAGTACTGCGCTTGTAAGTAGGTTATCTTTGATAAATCAGAACTGTCTCATTGCACAATCCTTCGTTACACCAGAGTTCGTGTTTCAATGAGACGTTCATCGATAGTGTAGCTATCCTGCAGAACATAACACATACGCTCTGAAGCTGAAGAAAGCTCGTTGGTTACGCTGTGTACCGGAAGAAAATCTGTGAAATTCACTAAAACACGCTGCATCCTATCAAGTAGGCAGAGACGCCGTATGTCAGATTACCGTTTACAACGACAGTTACACCGCAAACACGTAGCAATGGAAGTTTGCAATCATTTAGAAGCCGACCCGCAACAAAATTATTAGTTACCACCAAGTTAAACATTAATTCCTTAACCCTGAAACAAAATACTCCTAGCTCCGTCCAGGCATAAATATAGTTTTGTCAATGGCCAATAACTCTTTCATACTGACTCTTAACATTAATTCTCTCTACAATCATTATTATGTATCGTGTAATACGATGTCAACATACTTGGAAGTCTACTCAGTGCCCCCTGGTTTGAAAACTGCACGCGACCACCTATGTACTTTTGAAGCTCTTGTAATATTTTTATTCTCACCCAATGCTCAACTTTCTACATAATTGAACCTTGTACACAACAGTTTAAATAATAAACACGGTTTATATGCCTGTATTTCCCGTACCCGAATTTAATGCCCGAGACTGTAGCAAAATACTTTCCAAAATTATTATTCTTGACATTTCTCAAAAATACTCGATTTATTGTAAACAGCTTATAATCGGAATCAGATTGACGAGACAATAAAAATGACAATATTTATGTTTTCGAGAGCTGGAAGAAACATGGATACGGAACAGAGAGAATATTGTGGTAAATGTCTGCTTAACTGTTGGGGTTGGTTTCACAACTGTTTAATTTAACTTGGTTTAACTGAGCGAAGTACATATGTTAATTTAACCTTTAACGCCATTTAAACAATTTTACACCATATAAACAATCCTATGAACTAACTCAGTTTAATTAAGCGAAATAGCAAAACTGTATGTATCAACAAGACGGTGGAAATGATCCAGTCTTTAATTTATGAGGTTATTGTCTCTTTATCTATGGAAAAGCATAAATAATGAATGAAATGTTCTGTAGAACTTAGAAAAATTAATGTAAATAAATATGTTGTGAACATAGGTTAGCTAAAATAATATTACCAGCAATTTTTTTCACGTAGTGCGAAAAAAAATAGCACTGATTTCCTACGAGAATGGTTACTTATTTAGTAAATTACTTACAGAGACTGTACGAGTAATATAGGGCGGGTTGTGGGTAGAACCGGTGAAATATTTCTGGGTTTCTGGGTAAACAAATTGCTGGAGTTGTATACATTGGACATGAAAACATACATTTAAATATTTTAGTAGGAAACACCAGAGGCCTAGAACATTATGAGCAGACATTTTCGTTAGGTGAATATCTACCGCAAAATAAACATCATCCAAACAAATACATTTTTCACGAATCTACCGTGATCGCCTTTGAATATTGTGACTTTAATCCTTCTCAAAATGAAATTACACAATCGCTATACCATATAAAACTTTAGACAGAAAACAGCTTTTACAAGGAATCCATCTGGAACGCTATCCAATGCTTTAAGAACTCATTACATACAGTATATAACCTAAAAATTTCACATTCGTGCCGCCATTGTTGATATAAAACAAGTTTAAGTAGTTAACTGGCCAATAATGGGAGTTGTATGGCTAAACATTCGTCGTAAAACTGGCCCTTAGTAATTTGATAGATACGAGGAAGAAGGCTGGACAAGAAAAGGCAAGTACCTGGGCGCTAGCTGGTTTGTGGAAGTGTAGAATGTTGCTTTTGTGTTGACAAGTACGGGAAATGAGTGAGTACTTAGAAGATGGCAGGGGACTGTGTAGAATATAGTTAAAACTGGAAGCTCTTCGACATGAAAGGGATATTACCTGGACTCGAGCTGGAGCCGACAGGGCATAGAGTTCTGCTTCAGCGATGTCCTGCGGCTGCAGCATTGGCAAGCACTTGAATATATCCTGAGGTATGGTGGCACCTCTTATCATTTCAGTGTCCACGAGACCTGGACTGACACTCTGTCAAACGCACAGTACACGTCGGTCAGTGACGAAATACCTTTACCGAGAACACTACCATAGATGGAAAAAGACCGGCCCATTTTTTTTGTATTCCACTCAGCATTAATAATAGAGAGCCTTATAATGACTTTATATTTTAATTTTGTGCTATTTAATTATAAGTATATGTGTACTTTCAGTATTATAACCTTTGAACTATGTCATAATAATAACGCATACAAGCCTAACATAGCCTAAAAATATGTAGATTTTGTGCCGAAAGACTGTTTGTAGGAAATTTGGAAATGATTGTTTAATACATCATACACAACATAATTTTACTTTATTATAATATTTATGTACTTTTCTTGGATCTAAGTTACTTCGAAATCAAGAGAAAATAATTTTCTGTGACATATGTTAGAAAATCATTACTAAAAATGAACGAGGTTGGATGGTTAGATGGTCTGTATTTTTTATTTTAGAATTTATAGCACATGTTTTCGCATGACCTAAATAAATATTTTCAGTTTCGTAAGCCCCTAGGCAATTTTGGCTTATATCTCTATCGTTTGACCTGTTTAGCCAAAACATCTGCGCAATGCCGAGAGTACTACAACCTTAAAGGGAAAATGGCAAATAGAAAGCGAATGTCTGCATACATGCGTGATCTGAATAACTGAACTGCACGTTACTTCCCATACCGTACTTTAATTTTTTTTTTGGGTAAGCTAACTTTATGAGGCAAGCTAGTAACCTGAATTACACCCAGGCCGAGATATTCTTGTTAGTAACTCGGCCGTGATAAAGCAACCCAAGCCCCTGGTGATCGACTGTGCAGATAACCAAAAGAAAATACCAAAACTCGTAAAAATACTTTAAATGTATTCAAAATGTATGGACATTACAATATAAGTATATTTTCTTACATACCATGTAATGTGTTTTAAATAAAGATATTATTACTAATGTAACTTTTTCATGCATAATGTGTCTAGCAATCACTACAATAATTTTTAAGTTATGTTTCATGTTTGTATTTGAAATTAAATTTTACTGTGCAAGAATATTGTTACAAGATTGGAAATACACAAACTTTTCATGTGGGCAATACCCATGAGTTCTTTGGGATAGAGGTCTTATAATTACAAATAAAAGAGTTAAATTAAGTACTGGATTTAATAGCTCACAAAGCTACGAAATACACAAAACAGTAATCAACTAGAACTCTCACAACACAATTAGTTATGCACACAATTACTCCTGTGTCACAGACACGTTACTTAACTTAGACAATTAACGCACAAGAATATTTACCATTAGTTAATTAAACACTACAAATCACAAAATCCTGTCACATATCCAATCAACAGTTACTCAAATGACAATGTACAACCTTAACAGTCCTAAGGGAGGATGGCTCACCATGTACAGTGCAGCACCCAGAGTGCATTGCTGTCTTCACTCTTGAGGTCTTCGGTTCGACTCCAGTCGCGCACCTCCTTCTTCGCCTGTCGACCCGCAGCAGAAGTCTTCTTGTCTCACCTAGTACTGCTCCGAAGGTATGTGCCTGTAGCCTCGCAGTAGACCCCGACGTCCCCAAGACGTCTTCCTGACATCACCAAGATGTCTTCCTGACATCACCAATATGCCCTCACCAGCCTCTCTGCACAAGCTTAGCACCTCCTCCGAGCAGGACCAACAGCGAACTCTCGAAGCACTTCTTCTCTTGAATCACCAGGTAGACAGTCTCCTCACGTCACCAGTTACTGCACTCCTCGACACAACACCGTCAGTGTTGTTCTCCACAGCTCACCACCTCTGCAGCACTCCAACACAACACCACAAGTGTTGTTCGTCCATCCTGCAGCTCGCTGGCGTCACACAGCCTCGACACCGACCACTGTCGTCGTACTGCCATCCTCGAGACGCCATACATCGTCAGTTCAGTCGTGCCGACACACAACACCTTAGTGTTGTCTGTCCCTTCTGCAGGGCGCTGATGTTACTCAGACTCGGCAGCGACTACCGCCGCCGTGTTGGCATCCTCAAGACGCCACACCTCGTCAGCTCCGTCGATGTTACACCAGCCTCGACGCCGTCGTGATACCGCCCCCAAGGCGACCCGTCACTTCTCACGACGTCCATCGTCGTCCCGGTGGCAACGCCGCCCCTAGGGGTGCTCGCTGCCTCACACCTCTCTCGGTCTCACTTCATCTTCACTATCACAAGACTGCACAAGGCTGACTCTTCCCGACTCTCTTCCAGACTCTGCAATACTAGACTCTCCACGACTGTCACTTCTCACTGTCTCTTCATTACTAGACTGACTCATGTTGCGCAGTTCCGATGCTTTTATACGGCCCCTTCAATGACGTCAATGGCTGATGACATACAGTGACCTAGAGTCTAAAAATAGACATTACCACGGTCGTAGTATTTGAGAGTCACGTACTCGCACTGGCGTCATCGGGAAAAACCAGTGACGTCTCTCGGGAGTTGCGACATAGCTGCGGAAACCCATGACACCACTGGTTGACTCACAGGGCTGACCACCCAGCATGATGTAATGTGCCTGCTGCCCGGCCAACACGCAACAATATTATGCGCACAGCGAGAGTGTTCCTTAAAGATCCACGAAAATAACTAGTGAAGCTTAATGAATGACAATTTTTCCCCTGTCCGTTGAGTTATTTTGGACAGCAGCATAAACATAATAAGCTCCTATAGTATGACGGTACAGACGAAAATTGCACACATGCGAGGCACTCAGAGCTGGCGCATGTACTTTTATATAAGAATAACTTTTTTTATAAATTAATGTGAATTCAAGTGAGTTTTAAATACAATATAGCTGTTCTAGTTGATCTTTAAAACCACAATCTAACTGTAACTCTCCAATTTAATGATCTTGTCATTAGTTTATGAGATTTTTGAATGTACCGTTTAATCTTTTGTTAATTTTAGGAATAAATATACGGAATGTATCGAAACGCAGTGTATTAATATTGTGATGAAAGCAGAAAACAAAATATGTTAAAATTTTGATTAAATTTGTTCCCGAGGAAAATAAAGTTGCCGAAATTGTGCCCTGAGAACCAATTCTAAGAGTATAATACATTAAAAACTACTTCAAATTAAAAAAAAACTACAATCATAAAAGTTCGTGAGTAACGACATATCACAATCCTAAGTAATTTGTTTTGGTAGTACTCTTGGCCTTTCATTATAAAAACGGGGTATAACCACACAATTTTACTTATCACGTCGAAACAATTCACTGTAATTTCTGTTTTAATACTTCAGAAACCGGCAAAGAGTAATAAAATGTTTGTTCTGCCGCAACTTGCTAAAATTTGCAGCTTTCGAGAAAAGCTAATGGATAATATTTTATATACGTAATCTTAAATGTTATCGTAATGTACTGTACCTAAAGGTTTCGTCGAGGAGGTTATTTAAATGGAACCAGTAGTTCAGAAAATCAGAGGCAGGAACTGAATTGCCCACACCCTGCAATAAGGAATCCCAGTGTTGTCTTGGAGACATTTCGAAATAATATCGAACAAGTGAGGTTCTTAACATTTCTGTATTAATATTATAATGTAAAATTTTAGTCCGCTCTTGGTCACATGGACTTCTAGTTCGTTATGATTTTGAGCTTTGTGTTAATCAATGTTTTCAATCTCTTATATTAATAGTAAACATCTCAATATGTGTGAGTGATGTCGCTTAGGATTAGCGTTGAATCATCATAGGTGTGTTTACCAATTTAAAGTCCTCCAGTAACTGAAGGTTATTTTAATTTTAAGAGCGGCTCTATACGTAGTCCTATTCAGGCACGAAAATCTAGAGTATAATCTTTATAAAAGTTAAATGTGTGTACAGTACACCATTATCTTTAAATGTCCATAATAAAATTTTATGTTCACCACTGGAAGTCTCATGCAGCTGTGTTATCGCCGAGAAGACTGCACTCCAGTTATGTCACTTGCACCTATAGGCAAATGTAAATCATGATGTGCGTGAAGTACGTCACACTTAGTGCTTCGGTCGTCTATGTTTCGAATGGATAAAATATGTCCACCCAGAATGACACCTTAAGCAATATCATTACCAGAGCTAACCTTATTTAAACAATTCGAACAGGAATAGAAATCATCTGGCCTGGGCAGAATGATATTGATATAATATAAACAACTTAGGCAAACCCACTGTCCGGCTTACTTTCCATCACACTATTTAGTGAAAGCTGGTGATTTCCATAGCAAACTTTGAAACTCGGTTCTTGGCCCCAGTGCAATGAACACATAGTGGTCTACCACAATCTCGGCCAATTAGGAGGAAAACAGAATGCGAAGGGCTGAACAGTACAGCCATGAGGACGAAGATACTCACCGTCACCCTGATGCTGGACTTGAGAGACACCAGTTAATTCCTCAGACCCTCTGTGAGCGCTGTGACGGCATGTTTGGTCCCAGTGTACATGCAGGTGCCGGGGAAATTGGTGACGTAGTGGCCAGAAAAACTGTAACAACCACGGCTACTTGTGTCACAACTGTGCGAGACCTTGTGAAGGTAAGTGACATCAGCCAAGATCAATAATACTGCTAGATAGAAAGATAACCGAATTTATTAAATTTACCCGTCTATAGTTACTCTGCTATTGGGACAGTGTCATCAAATAAAATGCATAATTTACCTTTGGGAACCGATTGTCGAGAATGTTTCAACATGTTTGTATTTTATGGCCATACATCTAAATGCGAAATGTATATTTTGTGGAATGTTGCATGACTGTGTTAGTTTTGTATTTGAATGTTTCTTGCAATGGGACAAAATAACATACTGTTCTGTTGTTGACATATCTCATTGCAATTTTATGTCGTCCCAGAAATTCAGTGTGAGACTAAGAAAATTCAAACGAAAAAATGAGAAAACAAGCCAAACTAGGCTTGTTCTCTTATTTTTTTAGTTTTTAATGTTTTTTCTTAGTCCCCTGTTGGATTTCTGAGACGACGTATTGTTGCAGTGGTGTATGTCCACAACCGTACAGTATATTGTGCATGTTTTATTTTAAAATGAGTAAACCTGCGGGTTTCGTTGGCGATTTTTTTTTTAATTTCTCGTGTGTGGGTGATCATTGGAAACTGGTAACGTTAGATACTGATTTTGACCCAATTACAACAGCATTAACAGAAATTTCCCTTGCCAAGGTAATAACATTGAATATCCAAAAATGTAGAAGTAAAATTTAACTCAGCTTGCTGAAAGGCGAGCTGGGTAACTGATGGCATGACGCATGTAGGTCGGGCCAGTAATTTTTTCAGTCTAACCCTGCCTTCTCTCAATATAACGATTCTGGACACACTAATGTTACACATCAAATAAGTAACCATCTATTGGAAGCGGAACTCAACTATACCCAAATTGGTTTTGAGATATACGAATATATGCAACAGTACACGTCCAAAAAAGTTACGTTTATAACGCTGATCCATTACAAGAACCGTTAAAAGAGCGCAGGATGTGTCTAGCAGACAATTAAATGAGATCCTTGATGTGATGCAATTGGAGCTTATAAAACACCTGTGTTAGCAAATATATACAATTATTTATGTTTTGTTGGTAAACAATCTGTGGCTTGTGACTCATGTGCAAAATAATGTGTTCAAAAAAAGGAAACACTAACATATGCCTAAGTATTGATTAAGCATCAACCAGAAAAAGAGAATCCCCGGGAAATCCCTTCTTCAACTGCAACGTCCAAGCACAAAATTTAAATAAACGTAACTCCAACTCCCCCAACCACTCCCAACTGCCTTCCCCCACATAACAAATACACTCAATTACCAACGCGCACACAGAGTAGCAAGAAAGAGAGAAAGTTTTACATCATTACAATTAGCGGAATTGCGTTAGGATTCACTTTTCTGGTTATCTATGCAGTAGTATTTTATAAGTTGAGCTGCCTGTTCTTTTCCAAACAACTTTTGCGTGATTGCCTCTCAATACATTTTTTTCTCACAAAATATAAGCAATGACATGTCCACAAGCCCTTACAATCAAACAGTTAAATGTTGAAAAAATATAAAAAATTATAAGATAATTTTTACGGAACAAATAGGAAACTTTTCAGTTTAAAATTTAGAATTTTCTTATGCGTAACTATGAATAACTTTTCAAAAATGAATGTAAAAGCTAGGTTATATTTATATTGATGTTGAAATAAATAACTATAATAAATTTTTTTTGTTCTCTATCTACGTAAAATTTTGTTCTGAATTCAGCGTGGCTATAAATTTGCACTAAAATTAAATGTTGAAAAAATATAAAAAATAATAAGATAATTTTTACGGAACATATAGGTAACATATCAGTTTAAAATTTAGAATTTTCTTATGCGTAATTATGAATAACTTTTCAAAAATGAATGTAAAAGCTAGTTAATATTTATATTGATGTTGAAATAAATAATTATAATAAAAATTTTTTGGTTCCCTATCTACGTAAAATTCTGTTCTGAATTCAGCGTGGCTATAAATTTGCACTAACTTTGTAAAAAGAGGGGCAGTTTTATTGAAATTATGTTATTTTCTTCTACTGAAAGGTCTGCACACTGAAGATAACGTCCATTTTCTTGTGGATGGTCCCATTGCCATTTTCGTGCAAAAGGAATGGGTGGAACCATCCTATAATGAATGTAACATTCGATGACTAGTAATAAGTAGAATCGTTATATTTCTTTTAATATCGGCAATGGAACCAACTGGTCTAATGAATACCTTATTTCATTATATTGACACAAATACACAAATTATAAGTTTTTCAAAACTTGTTCCCTGGACTATTTTGTTTTTACTATTTCTTATAAAACATTTTGTGTATAATAATATAGTAATTTACAGTACATAAAACATTTACAAGAATTGAACTGTTCAATGGTTCTTGAAACTGGCCAAATCCAATACTTAAAAAATGGGAGCCATATAAAAAAACAGCGAATTTGGTAAACCATCTCTCCTCCACTAGATGCCATTGAGTTGAGAGTGTGTATATGTGTACATATACAATATGTATATAATATGTATATTTATAATATGTGTATGTATAATATGTATATATATATATATTTATTTATTTATTTATTTATTTATTTATTTATTAACACACACTCTATTCAATGGCATCTGGTGGAGGATATATATACATATATCAAAATATGTGAAATTCGATTCGTGGATTTAAATGTATGTGGGGCGAAAACAAATATGCACACATACACCATTATACATGTAAACAGACACATACTCGCTAGTATGAAAGTGATCTCAAAATATCTTATTCTTTCGAAATTATACTACATATTTTCTCTTTTTACAGGCAACTTTAATTATCCTTCACTTATACTGCATGGCAATGGATTATAAATGATAAATTCTTCGTTTTCTTATGAGCAGTAGCCTACATAGAATGACAATGGTTACTTCTTATTACATAGGATTCCAAGTAACTTCTTTCGGATGACTGAAGGTTAAGAAGTGTGTGATCTGTGAACAACACCACTCTGGACTACCTGGTTTGTTTAGGGTGTATAACATGTGTGCGAGTTATTGGGTTACGGTAATCTTACAGGTGAAATGAAAGTGAAGGCCGTTTGTTATGGGGCCGATGAAATACATTTTACGATCAACATCACAGATTAAATGCTGCAGGAAGTATATACCTGTTTATGTGGAATATGTGGCCGTCATCCACACCTCTCTCCTTCATAGACTTGATGGCTTCCTTCGTACAAATGCTGAGAGCCAGAACTTTCAGATCAAGCAGCCGTATCCAGTCGGACGTATTGCCACCTGCGCACAAAAGTAAAGAATGCTTCTGCAATTACTACCAAGGAAAGCAAAATAAATAGTTATCGAGAAACTTGTAGAACATAATTATTAAAAAAAGAAATCAGCATGTGTGCAATAATGATAAATGCGAGTTATTAAATGACTGCAAGAGAAGTGGTCCATAGGACGTAAAGTAAGCAATTTTTAAGGCCCTCTTATAATTTTATTCTCAACCAATTTCTAATTTCCCGCCATTTATAAATACAAACATTACCATGTTATTAATGAGCGTATACAATTTATTTCGAAATCAAGTGTCCAAGACCGCAGTAAGGTTTACCTTTTAATAGCTGATATTTGTGCAGACAGGCTTATAAAGCGCTTTCTATGTGGTGAACGGCCTTTAGCAGCTGTCGAATTATTCCTACTATGCTATGGTGACTCCTATTTACCAGCACAATTTAAAAACAACCATCGCACCAGACATTCTCCATATGTGCAGTGTGATACAATGTATGGTACTTGCAATGTGCTCCGACTCGTATGTTGTCATTTCTGCGGGTAGACCTACCATCTTCGTGAGTAGTATGATTATGGGGTTTATGGCACATGGAGCCGGTGTGAGGATTTCTGCCGAGTGAGGATTTGACCGCCATGTTGTGACGTCACGGCCCCGACCGCCATGTTGGATGACCATGACCTTTAACCTTAACCTTGACCTTGACATTGAGTGTCAAATTACCAAAATTTTCCAAAATTTCGAAAATTTCAAAAAAAAAATTTAAAAATTAAAAATTTCCAAAAAAATTTAAAAAATTTCAAAAAATCTCGAAAAAAAATATTACTTCCATCTTGTTTCCGGTCACCATATTATTTCCGGCCGCCATCTTGGTTTCTTCCAAAAGATTTTCGATTTCGCATTCCATAATAACCCCGCACATATTTAATAAATATAATTTTTTATAAAAAAACTTTTTAATAAAATTCTTTTTAGTAAAAATTTTTTAATAAAAAACTATTTAATAAAAAACTTTTTATACAAAAATCATTTAATTAAATGAACTACCGACACGTCTTACCCGGACGAGCTCCATCGACACATTGACGCCCCCCACCACTTTTTACTTGTATATATTAATTTATCCCCCCTCCCCCCACCTATACCCATTACTTTATTTTAAGTGGCTGTTAGTCACGTGATGAATTCCCCCCCTCCTACTTTCCCCTCTCACTGTCGTTCATGTTATTACCCGCTCAAACTACCACACC
>PNEQ01032668.1:0-14180 GCA_003012365.1 Medauroidea extradentata
ATGATGTAGTCTACAGGACAATAAAAAATTGAATTGACAACAAATAAAGGTATAGACCAGAAGAACATAAATATAACTAGTGAGCCTGCTGATTCGTTCGTTAATTGAGACGACATTTGTCGAAGCGAGGAAGCCACGTGTGATAAGTGACATACTATACTGAACTATGCGAAGATAAATTGCCGAGTTGCTTTTTTTTATCACACCATGACAGCTTCTTTACTGCGCATCAGATGTCGACTTATTTTTATAAACAGTGGTATTATCAGTTAGTTCTCACACAGGAAGGATACTGTAGAAAGGGAGAGTGAGAGATTATCTCTGGAGAAATACAATACAGCAGTTATGTGATAGCGATGTATTTTGCCGTTCTCACGTTACTGAGTGAAAAGCGAGTACTCGGAAACCATATGATTAATCAATTTTTTCATTGTAGATCGGGAATATAATCGATTATATGAATCATCAGATTCTGCCCATCACTAACTGTGTGTTACAAATTAAAGTTGATGAAAACAACAAGGAAGAAAGAAAACCATGGGAGGATGCAAGTGTTTGCTTTATCATGTTTCATGTTACAAAATATAGCTGTATCATTTTACAAGCCGGTAGCTGCTTTTCACACTAACGGAGATTAGTGCACGTAAAAAAAAACGCCGACATGTTATCAGCCTTCGGCATCAGAAGGAAGCATCTGAGGGAGGGGAGGGGGGCCTGAGAGGCGAGAGACGTGCACGTAAAAAAAAACCGAAGCCGACATGTTATTAGACTTCTGCATCAGCAGGAAGCGTCGAGCAGTAAACAACTGAATAGATTACAGATAAAAGTGGCGTATGTGACGCAGCGTGCCCAGCTACTTAGGCTTTCTTCCCCGGGATTATTGTACCGTGATGTCCGATAAAAGGCACCAGACGCGTCTTCACGCTTACCAGTCCACGCTGCTCCATTCATTTAGAACTCATTATAACTGATTTTAACTATTGCTTTTCGATTTCCGAAAAAGGAGATGGCGGGGAATTTTCCCTGACTATTCCCTGACCTTTTCAGGCCACTAAAATTCCCCGACTATTCCCGGTTTTCCCACCCTGTCGCCACCCTGTTAATTAACAGAAACACACATTAATCAAGAAGGGCTATCATTAGTTTTTTTCCTTTAATTTCAAAGGTGATGTTTGCAGAGATGAACAGCAGTTAATCACTTCTTTAAGAATTTTCGCTTATCGTTTTCTTTTTGGACGTTTAATTCCTGCTGGTTTCATGGTATTTTCTTATACATAATGTATGTGCATAATTGTATTCATAAAATTTATATGAGCCCTCAGCAACCTTCACTCTGTGAATATTGACGAGCAACAAGGTCAAGTTCCTACCTACCTGTGAAGCTAGCGGCTGGCTAGCTGTAAATTTAATGTGCGAGACACATAAATACATGGAATAAGATTTTAGTCCATCTGATATATGAAAATGTGCATTATTAACTATACCGGTGCCCGATGTAGTTGCAACCTGCCTACAGTGTGGTATTATGTACATGTTTTATTGTAGTGATAACAGAAATGCTAAATTTTAAGACTACCTCTGTGTCGAGGGCAACGTAAATTAAATTATCAAGTTACTGTAGAGTGGACTTTGAAAGACGTGTCAGTGTTATAACACATGTACGAAGCAATTATCATGTTACTGTGAGGCCAGGTAGCCAGAGTACCAGTGCCACTAGCGTGTATGCCTCGCAACACTGGAAAAAGTAGACACAGTCAGACATAAAATAAGATGGGACAGGGAAGATTTCATTTTGAAAACCACCAAAACCTTCACGTCTGCAGACATATAACTGGACAAAATGGATAATTATAAACTGTGCCGTATCTTTTTAATATGTACGTCTATCACTCTATAAGCGGTATTTGAACATTTACGTAAATGCTTACAATTTATTTTACATGTTTTACAATTAAAAAAAACTTGATTTTTTTTAAAACCACAAAACACAGAAACTATTCATTTTCAAAATAAAATTACAGAAAATAAAACCACATTTTTGTACTTCAACGAATGTGTATTAAACAGAGGAAAAACTACTGCCAAAAAACAAAACAGGTTTGCCAGAATACTGTGACATTTACATTGTCTATGATTAGAGACGATATGTACCGACAGTTCTTACATGTCACATACTGTATCACAAATAAAACAACCTCAATACAAGACAATAAATACTTTTATAAAGATGCATTTTCAAACTAGCAATTACGGGTGGTAAACATCTAGGGCAGTATGTTTCAGGACTATACAAATACAAAATACACACCATGACACATTCTAGATGCCTTTATGTAAAAACAAAAAAACTCACCTTTAAGGAAGACAACGTGAATGCAGGAAGCCTTCGTATGCTGTAACGCTCATGCTCCCATGCCAACAATTCATCCGCAAGATTAATTTTTTTGTGAACTGTATCTACAGTCACATTCACATTTAAAGATTCGGGAACATATTTCAATTCCTACGAAAAATAGAACAAAAATTATAAAAACTTCCTTGAAAGATTCTTGTAATGACACTGAATGATTAAGCAACATCGGTGTATTGGTGTCACCATTAGTACTTCTCATAAAGTATTGCAAAGAAATTTTAATTTTCTGATGAAGTACACAGTTCACAAATTTTAGGTCATTAAGACAAAAGTTTTTTCTTACAGAAAGTTGCCATAAGGGAAAAAATACCTTCAACACACCATTTACTGCTGTGTAAAATAAGCAGATAAGGAAGGAGGGAGTGTGATAGTAAATAAAGCTGGCACTAACTTGCAGTCTTCTCAAGCAAAAATAGGGTATTTTTTGTACAATGCTTGTAAAACTTAAAAATCAAGGATGCTTGCAGCAATCACTTGCTGTCATGTTCAGGGCAACAACCTACCATACTCATCTCAAGCTTCAACCAGTCACATGCACAACCTGTGGCCCGGTGGCAGATTTACATTGTTTTAATGTTGAATAGTACTGACTAGAAAGATAGAGAAAATAACTTACATACATATTTTTAGTATACTGCAGAAACTTGAAACAGCAGACAGCGATGCAGACACAGTGACAAAGGTTCGTTTTTTATGGTTCTTTATACCGTGAAAGCAGTTTAAGGTTGTTCAAGCGTGAAAAATTCCAAAAATTTAATTTTTATGAAATAGAGTAGTTTATTAGTAAGTATTATAGTATTATATTACTGGTGATTATATTACCCACTTAAGTACAATATTTTAGCATGCATAGTTTTCCCATAACTGCATGTCAAAGTCAAACTTTCCACATTACTGGAACATATCTCAGTGAAATCTTAATGAATAACTGGAGTTAAATCATTAACATTGAAATTAAATTAATACTGTCACAGGCTGTATGATTACAGCTATATAAAAACAGAAAACAACAAATGTTTGTATTTAAAGAAATATAAAGTAAAAGATTCTTACTAGACTTTCAGAATTTTTTAAAAATACAACAATTTTTTATTCATGTGTCTATAAATTTGAGCGAATAGCCATTGGCTTGTGACATCTAATTTCAGTATAAATTGTTTAGTTTAAATAAGTCAGATTGTTTTCATCCAGTGAAATGAGGCTTTTGAATGAGCCAAAGAGATTTTGATTAACACTTAACAGCTAGGTATTTTGTGCTTGCCATGGGTGACGATATGAGTATGCCGCAGCACCAGTATGAATCTCAGCAATAAGTTGATTCACCCTGCAAGGTGCTTAGTACATACTTTACTCTCGGCCCCATAATATTTAGTAACATGTAAGAGTTAGGCCTACCTTGTTTTTGCCCAAGATGTCATTTAAATCCAGTATTGTGAGTTGCCGTAAAACTAAAGGTTTAGAGATGTTTATATTTACAGTCTTTGTAAGTATATATTCACGCCCGCCATAACCAATGTAAACAAACAGATGGACGCAATGCAAACAACGCCAGGTGGCAAACTATGAACTTTTAAGAGAGAAAGTGTGTATATAATTATTGTAAACGTAATATTATTGATTCTGTGTACAGTAAAACCTCTCTGTAAAGAACCCTTATGGTTCCCTTGGATAGGATCTTTATATAGGGGTGGTCTTTATAAAGAGGTTTAACCATACAGTAAAACCCCTATTTTAAAACCAACAGTTTTTGAGGAAAGGGTTGTTATAGAGAGGTGGTTGTTATAAAGGGTTGTTACTGTATTTATTTAGTGACTTGTATATTTCTTTTTGGCAACGCGGACATTTTCACGGCCCCAATGGAAAGTTTTAATAGAGTCACATATTTTTTGACTGAGTGTGAGAGATTTGTGGGTGTTGGAGTGGTGCGCCTGCTAGCCAGCAGACGGCCTCATCTCCAGCGGCGGTCATTTTCACCACCCACTAACGGTACTTTAAGCCCCCCTCAGGGGTATATAAGGCGGGCGCTCGCCTACCCAAATCATCAGTCTAGGGCTCGGGCCTCCTCCCTGAGGAAGCCTAGGCACCTCCCCCAACCTCAAAAGGGTTGCTTCCTGAGAAGGGAGCCTAAGCCCACCCCTCCTACGTGTTCACTACTACCTATCTTCCGTGGGTTGCTTCCTGAGAAGGGAGCCTAAACCTGGTCCTACCCTACTCTTTAGTCAAAAGCGCAGTTCCTTAAGGAGACGCGCCCTAGCCTCGCAGGCACTATAAGGGAACGCACCCTACCGTGAGTCTAACTAATCGCTACGAAGCGCATATCTGTGACCGCCGGATGCAGAAGTAGAGTCAAGTCTATGAGAAGTTCCGGGGCTCCGTGCATAAATGACCATGCGGTCGAGCATAGTGAACATTGTGTAAATCAGTAGTCTATAAAGACTTGTATGTGTAAAGCCGAATTGTATTAGCAAGTGTAAAAGCAGAATTGTAAAGTCAGTGAATGTAAAATGTACCAAGTGGATAACAATACGTATATACAGTTCAAACGTATTTTTATAGTTTCATTTCGGAAGTACTCATGTCTGATACAGAGTGTCTAATAATTAATATCTCACCAGAGGAGAGAGCAGTCATTGAAGGTCGTAAGGTTGAAGCCGCAGCTAAGCGCCGACAGGCCGTTGCAAGTATCATTGAAATACCCATGGGAGTAATTCCCCCACCCCAAAAATGTCAGGGAAATCTGTAACTCTTCCAGAACTTTGCTGTCGTTACAAAGACTCTGAGAATAAACCACCCAAGCACAAACAAGATAGTTTTAGCCGCATCTTTAGGGATTTGTACCGCCTTCAGCTGCCTTTAATAAGCCCTATAAAATCACCAGAAAAACAGGCACCTTTGCCGCACCCCCGCATCCAGCAACTGAAGAGGGAAGTCGATTTCGAGCCAAAACCTGTGTCGGACCGAAAACGACGCCTACTGAGGGAGCTCTTTTAAATGGTGAGTGGTTAACACGCCTACCCCCGTTCATGAAAAGTGAGAATTTTCCCGCTCTGCTGTAATGACTGTGTTGTGTCGACTGCCCAGGAAACCACTCTCCTTGGGACATCTAGCAGCCTCCCCTCCCCTTCAGGGAACTCTCACGCTCAAGCCTTATTACAACCCTGAGGGAAAATAAAATTCAACCCCTTTGCCAGCAGAGTGGTGACAAATTTTTCTCCCGTGGCGCCCAACGTGGGGCCGAAGATCGAATCAGTGACTTAAAGCAGGAGAAGTCACCAGTGAAAGCCACCCCTGAGAAGCCCATCCGAGTTCGAAGTCACTCCAGAAAAAAAAAACTTTGTGGCGCCCAGAAACCCCCAAGATGGACGATGAGGAGACGAACGACATACCAGTGCCTCCGTGCGTCCTCAGTACGTGCGTCCCCAGAGGAACTTACCTCACCGCCTGTGTCCACTGCGCCCACGACTATCACCATACCTGATTAGGGTGGGATGACACCCAGAAGAACACAGAAGGCCTGGAGTACCGATGTGCCGACTGCAAGCGGAAACAGCTCCAGTGTGCCAAACCACAGTGCCTCGGCGCAGGCAACTACCAGATCCAGTGCATCACCTGCCCCTTGGTCTACCACTTTACCTCTCTAGGATAGCCGGACGAGCCCCGAGACTTTTAAGGACTCTCATTCCGCTGCCGTGTGTGCAAGATAGTAGCGACAGAGACTCGACCTGAGACCCGCTGAGCAGAAGCACCACCCGAGAGAGGCAACCCGCAGCGCCTCCTTTTGCCACAGTTCTCTGGCAAACTCCATGAGAATCCAGTCTCCTTTCTGCAAGAGTGTGAGGAGGAACTACGCCAGAACTACATCCCTCAGACGCACAGAGTGCAACGAGTTCGCCTCCAGCTACAAGGACCTGCACTTACCTGGTGGGACAAGTATGGCGAGTATGTTGCCACCTAGACCCAACTCAAGGACAGACTGACAGCCAGATTCAGAGGCACAGAGGTGATGAATCGGCTGACTCGTGACCTCTACAGCATCAACCAGCAAGCCGATGAAGATGCAGAGGTGTTCATACGCAAAAAGGCCCAAATGTACGACCGTATACATCCCGAGGGAGGAGAAGAAGCTTGAGTCTCTATCATCATAGAGATGCTCCAACACACTCTGAGGTCATTCCTGAGGAAGCCTCGGCCCACCACCCTTGAAGAGTTAATTGAGAGGACCAAAGCTTTGGAGCTCGACCGACCAGGGCCAAGACCTTCCAGCATAGTAGTAACGCCGCCAAGAGCTCCGAACCCGAGGCCCAACCCGGAGAAAACTAAGCCAGCGCCTGGACCAACACTACAGAAATGCTGGTATTGCCCTGCAAGACACTTCCATGTAGACTGTGATGTCTACAAGACCAACCAAGCCAGCTACTGACATACCAGGATCAAAGAGAGGAACCCAGAACCTCCGGTGGGGAACTCCATGGCTGGGAACAGGAACAGACCCGCCAGCCCGGCCCACAACAAAGGGTCTATAGCCTGAAAACCCCAAGCAACCATCAACCGGTCCGACTTCCCCAAATATGGATCAGCATGGACCAGCAAGAAATCCTTGTCACCCTGGACACTGCAGCCACAGCAAATTTTATAAGGACTCAGTCCTTATCTCTGAAGAGGCAGAAAGAGGTGATGCCCACGACGCAGACATCCAAGCTGGCTCGAAGCCAGACATACCTTCCATTGGACGGCGAAGTCACCCTACCACTAACTACGCCTGCAGGGACTGCGGACGCCATCTTCCTGATCACACCCGAATTGGACGAAGAAATGATACTGGGACAGCCCTGGCTGCAAGATATGCAGTACATTATTGACTGCGGCCAACGCCAGCTACACCTGGGAAGCAAGACGGGGCACACCCTGCACTGGGTCATGCCATCCCTAGAGACGCCAAGACAAGATAATAAACCAAAACTACCAGGGCACTAATTATTTACCTCATGATACAAGACCCGAAGTACCAATGTACCTTGACTGGAGGCCAGCCGCTGACTAGAGCATAGAATAACAAAATGAGGGAAATACGCAGAGGACTTTGTCCTCAGAAGGTAAAAGGGAAAGGGAGTGTAGTATAATAACTTCAGGAGCTTTATTTTTAGATTAAACGACAGGAAATGTAAGATAACCAATGACAAAAGATCCATGCAGCTGCAGTGACTCACTTCTCCTCCCCCGCCACCAGCCTTCCTTGACAGATCATATTCTTGGAATTGCTTACTTACAAAGGCAAATAAAATAATAAAACTATTTTTAAAAGGTTCTTGTCAAAGTAGTTGATCACATTAATATATTTTTTTAATTCCTATACTTTACGGTATTACTTTAATTTTAAAATCTTAAATAGGTAACATCAAAAAAGATACAGGTGCAACAGTTAATCAGTCAAAATAATATTTGAAATAGCGCTGAAATTATGTTAAAAAAATTATGCATTAGAATTTAGAAATACTTATATGACTATATAACTTATGATATTCACTATTTATTCAGTTTGTTAAAATTATATATTAAAAGTTAACTGGTTTATGAAACTGATGAAAACCAGGATTTAGTCTGAAAAATAAACAATGCCGATGCATGCTAGCAGCGTCCTGAGCTGTGAAGCCGCCGCCTCATCCTGCCCGTTCCATTTTCCCGCACCCATTGTTAATCCTTTCTACCTTTATTAATCCCGCACACGTCAGTGCACTCTAACCTGACTCCAAATATCTAATATAAAGCCTACCTAACCCATCCTTAGTTATCCTTCGTTCACAAAAACCCCGGGCAAGGATAATCTAACGTATTTTTCTACGAGATGTTTTGCCGCCTGTAGACACACCACCCGCAGCACAGAGACCACAGAGGAGGGAAGGACCATCCCATCGCGTCCGAGCCGTCTCTTCATTAGGCGAGCAGCCGGCCAATCACCACAGACCGCCCCGAGAAGGGTATAAAAGAGGGAGCGCGAGCCACCGAAGTCAGTTGCATTCTACTTGCCACTCAGTTGAGTTGCCACGAGCAGTTCGTCTCCTGCTTTCACTGAAAGATTCAGCTGCGGTAGATTTCTCTACTCTAATTACTGCCAAAAGCTACAGCTCCAGGCCCGGAAGACCAGCGACCGCCGGATCCCTTCCAGAAGCGCACATCACGACCGTGAAAGCCTTCTACGCCAGCTGTTCAGCTTCGTCAACCAAGAGCCGCTTTCTGAGGCGTCGTCACCTGCATCAATGACTGTCCCCACGGAAGCTAGTGCTCTTCGGTTCCTTCCTACACGCCCTTCAAGCTTCTTAAGCACAGGGTGTTTCAGTTTCCAATGCTGGTGTATGCCAATAAACAACGCAGCACATCATTCCTTTCTTTTCTTCAATCACCATACCTTTCCATTGTTGACAAACCCATCCACCTGCAAGACACCTGGGACCCCTGGATTCCATAGGATCGCAACGGGAGTTGAGATCGGGTCGTTTTACTCATCCTACGACTGGGAGGAGCCGTAAGCCACGCGCCTTCCAGATTTTCTACATACGCCCTCTGGAGGTAGCACGAATACATTGTGCTCTTTCCGAGCAGTTGTCGGGTCTTGTCTTGGCTGGGAGAGGTGAAAAGGCATAGGGACGTGCTGAGGCGCACTTCTAGCGCTCCTCTACAAGTCCGCCTGCCCAGCGCCAACAATAGTGTCGCCGCCTTAAGGCTTTTGATGCCACGACAGGCGAACCTACGGGATACCAGTCTCCAACAATCAGCTAGCCGTATCAATCCATCTTCACAGTCAGGCTACACCTACTGTGGAAGAGCAACCTCCAGTGCAGCGCTAGTTTCCCTCGCTGTAATAGACTTTACGAGTTGGGGAGAGTCCGACGAGGAAGACGGCGGTCTACGCTTCGGGAGTGCATCCTGGGAGTGGAGCACGCCGCCACCTAGCCATCGCCGACAGACTACCCGCACCAAGAAGTTTTGGCTCACCAACGTGACTTTCACCGCCGAAACCACGTCAAGAGGTTTTGGCGCCCACCTGCGGGGCCTAGTTTTGAAGTCGCCAAGCAGTCTCGTCAAGGATTGGCTACCTGTTGAGCCTAGACGTCTAACATCTGCATAACGGCACTAGATAAGGACCAATGGAAACCCCTAAGCACACAACTACCACTTGGAGAAGTTCAGATAAAATCTCCTGGCACCCTACCAACCAAACACCTTCAAGATGGTGATCACCGTTTGCAACACACCCGACTGCCCTGGAGAATGTGTCCACTGCGGGTGCAGCTACCACTATACGTACCTAAGTTGGGCAGAAGAAGACCGAGACATAGAAGGTCTTGAATACAGATGCAGTACCTGTCGCCAAAGACAAGAGAGATGCGCCCACCCTGAATGTCTTGGCCAAGGCCATCACAGGGTCACATGCTCCGCATGCCGACAAAGCTTCCACTACATATGCTTAGGATGGACAGACCGTCCCAAAAACATGGAAGGGCTTTTCTTCCGTTGCCACTCCTGCAGAGAGGGAGTTTGACCGGAATCCATCCTAGACACCTCGTTATAGAGGCTCACAGTCTGTCACCCAGCCCATGTTAGCGGAATATGCAGGAAAACCCTTTGAAGACCCGCAACAATTCATTGCCGCCTGCGAGCAAGAGTTCAGGCGTACCAAGTTACCAACCTCGGCGTGGCTGTCGAAAGCCAAACTACAACTAGAGGGCGAAGTCCAGAAATGGTGGAAGAAATATTACGAATTCATCGTCACCTGGGACCAGTTCTCCACCCGTCTCCAAGCACACTTCTCGAGCAAAACCGTAATGGGTCGGCTAACCGAAGAACCCTACACCCAGTATCAGAAACCAGGGGAAGAAGCAGAGTTATTTATCCACAGGAAAGTATCGCTTTTTCAGCGGCTACAGCCAAACCACACAGAAGATGAAGCCGTAGAGATAATTGTTCTGAGACTACAGCCCGAAATTGAACATCATCTCAGAAACCCGACGCCTAGTTCAATTGAAGAGTTAGTGCATCGTGCCAGGATCAGAGAGCAAGACGTGGCAGAAGAGAAACAAGTGAGGAGTGCCACCAGGGCATCCCACAAAGAAGCCGTACCAGCTAGGTTTGAGAGGAAGACAGGCGCACCACCGCCACCACCTCCGCCAAGCAAACCATCACTGCCAATCACTTCCACAAAGACTACAAAGTATACCAAGCCAAGTTTAGAAATGATAGAGCCAGGAATACCAGGGACAACTTCAAGCCTGGAGACGCCAAACCTCCATCGGGAGCAACAAATAAGCCCCACACCCGGCGTAATTCCACAAGGGGCTCCACAAATCACCACCTTAACCAATCCAACCCCAGTTCGACAACTTCCAAGGATAGCAGTGCGTCTGGGAGACAGAGAACAAATGGCAGTTCTTGACACTGCTGCCACCGCAAACTTCATCCGTACTTCGCTAGTACAAGGCAAAATCACACCCCGAGTCGAACCAGTACGAATGGCACAGGAAGGGACGGAACTTAAAGTGGCAGGGGAAGTTACCTTACCTGTCCAGATTGGAGACCGGAAACTGAACATTGCCTTCATTGCTGCTGACTGCCTGTTAGAAGAGGTAATCCTGGGACAGCCATGGCTAGAAGAACAAGCTGTCATCATCGACTGTGGACAGGAACGAATCTACTGGGGAACCCAGCAACGACAGTCAATTACCTGGAGGCATCCTACCCACACTAACCTACAGCAGCCAGTCGACAGCCACAACATAAACCACCAAGTCAGACCCGACCAAGCAAACGATCTAGCGAAGATCATCAATGAGAAGCACCAGGTATTTGAATGCCAAGGGTTAATGGGACAGACGACGGCGATGGAACATGAAATCCATCTCACCACCAAGGAAGTGGTGTACAACAAACCCACTATACCCTCACCAGCCGAACGGGAAGTACCCAGATCGCTGAGATGAAACAACTGGGAATCATTCAGCCAACCCAATCAGCATACAACTCTCGAGTTGTAATTGTGCCAAAGAAGGACACAACACTGAGGTTCTGTGTTAATTACCGTGACCTGAACCAAAAAACGCAATCTGTCGCACCACCAGACCTGCATATGGGTCACACGTTGAAAGCATTGGGCCAGGCCAAGATTTTTAGCAAACTAGATTTGCGCAGCGGCTACTGGCAGATTCCAGTTAAACCAGAATCCCGGCAGTACACTGCATTTACTGCCCCCAATGGGGAAAAATGGGAATTTACAGTGATGCCGTTCGGACTGAAAAACGCCCCAGCTACTTTCAACGGATGATGTCTGCCGTTGTGCTCACAGGATACATAGGAAATTTCTGTCACGCCTACCTGGACGACGTGATCATTTACTCCAAAAATGGGAAGAGCACTTCCACCACCTGCAACTGGTGCTAGAACAATTTGAGCTCCACAAGTTGACATGCAGACTTGACAAGTGCCATTTCGGAGCTACTGAAGTAGATTTCCTGGGTCACCGGATAACCCCTACAGGAAATTATCCTCAGGAAGAGAAGATTCGAGCCATCCAAGAGGCTACCCCACCACAAAACCGCAAGCAGCCGAGACGTTTCCTGGGACTATGCAATTGGTTGCGGAACTACGTGCCAAACGCCGCAGAACTCATGAAACCCCTAAACGACTTGCTCCAAGGAGCCAAGACCTGGAAGTGGACACCAGAAGCTGCCCAAGCTTTTCCACGTGTTAAAGCTGCCTTCCAAGCACCTGCCATGCTACACAGACCAGATCCTGCCCGACCATTAATCCTTCAGACCGATGCCAGCAAGCATGGCTTAGGAGCCGTGCTGTACCAGCAGAAACCAAATGGGGAAAAGGAAATTATTTCTTATGCCAGTACCCAACTTACAGGCCCTGAGATCCAATACCACAGCAACGAGCAAGAGTGCCTCGCAGAAATTTGGGCAGTCAAGAAGTTCAGATACTACCTCAAGGACGCACCCTTCATCCTTCGCACTGACAACCAGGCACGAGCATGGCTACAGAAGACCAGTGCAACTAAGTCTAAGCTAGGAAGATGGGCTCTCCTGCTATTCTCCGTTCACTCTAAGTTGAGTTCTGAAGTAAACTGTGCTGGGCCCGCACTTCCTTTCACGCATTTTGTGAAGATTCTACAATTGTACAGTTTACCAGGACTTAGCAGATCGTCAACTACAATATTGTGAATATTGACAATGGCATTGTACCGACTGCGTCAGTGAAAGACGTAATTTGACGACGTTAGAAACAGTTCAGACATTGCAAGTTATCAGCAATTAACATACTGTATATAATACTCAGCAGTTATATTTCAAAAGCTTCCAACTATCCAGAAACTCTCATACCTTATAATGAATTCCATTTGTTGTATTGGAATGTTTTACATCGCCGTTTGTAAACATGACATTCTTCGCCATAGATGTGATGCAGACTAAACAGAGACACAGGTACAGGCAGTGCAGCTAGCCTCGTGCTACACTAGCGCTATCGAGCAACAATGGCAGAACCTAAAGAAATATTCCCGAGAGCTGTATTAATATAATTTTCCTGTAATATTGTGAATTTCTGAAAGGAATTGTTTATATAATTAATATTGTTCTAAGCGAGACGTATAAAGTTTGTACAGTAGAACCCTCTTATAGTGTTCCCACTTATAACGTTTTCCTGGTTATAATGCTACCTTCACTTGGTCCCTAGAACTGATTTGTAATAGAAAATTACCCTGTTATAATGTTTTCCCATTTATAACGTAAACATATTTTCAGTCCCTTGAGAAACATTATAACAGGGTTCTACTGTATTGTGTTTTCATTATGTAATTTCAGGTTTCGTAGTAATAATTGGTTTATTGTAATTTAGCGTGTCGTATTTGCTCCGCCATGTTGGGTGGACTATTTTCAGGGATTTAATAATTGCTCACTGTTAGTATAAAGTATCGTGTTTTCTTGTATGTGTGTTCAGTCGGCTACCTGTGAAATGTGAGTAACTTTTGTCTTTCGTACTCGTAAATGTGGAATGGGTTGTTATGCTGCAGGACTTGTAAATGATTAATTTGCAGCGCCTTGTTTTATATATTGTTTATTATTTCTTGAGTCGAAGTCCTGTAGCATAATGGCCCAAGTCCTAGGCCGGTATTCCTAAACAAAAAGTTAGGGTCTACATAATCACTACCATCTCAGGCGCCAGAAAAGCAATGGCAGAGACCTTACTCGCTGAGTGTATTCCTAGACGTGTTTGCGCTGTGTCCCAAAATGGTGTCAGGTAAGTCACTGCTTATTATTCACCGACCCGCGCGAGACTAGAAACAAATGAAGGATTATGAGCGCTGACGGTTTACCATGGCTATAACAAGAACACGTTAAACTTTGTACTTTTAACGTATTATTTAGCATTTGAATTTGTTTACAAAATAATTACAGTAACAAAGAGATAAAAATCACGGATTATACGGTCACAATTAAAATATTGTGAAGTGTTCAGCCACTTCCCCATCTTGGTTAAATCTTTAAAAGGTGTTTCTATTTTCCTATTTTTATTTACATCTAAATCTTTCTTAACAGGCTATATGTCATTTTCAGGGTGAGTTTGTCAGGTGTCCGGTGTGATGCAACAGAATTCAATAACTTAGTAATTGGGGACATGTTAATTTAAATTCATCTTTTCAAAATTCAATATAAATATAGTCAAGGAATTTTAAAGTAGAGTCATTTGATTATTTTCCTGGCTTGTTTGGTTTCAA